>CALNHX010009604.1:0-48194 GCA_940337035.1 Agriotes lineatus | reverse complement strand
AAGCCCCATTTAACGAAAAAGTAGTTATTATGAAACTTATAGACCTTAAAAATACCTGCAATATTACCTATTATAAATTACAATGCGAATCCAGATGATTACAGGGAACTAACGTTATACTACGATCAACACAAAGTTAAATACCACACGTATCGAAATCCAGATGCATCCAAGTTATCAGTCATCATAAGAAATTTACCTATATCAATAAACGAAGAAGAAATAAAAAACGAGCTCTCCAAGTCGTTTCACATAATAAGTGCAACACGATTTCATAACAAAGATAAAGTACCTATCCCTATATGTGCGGTGTTACTTGAACCGGATAACAACTCGAAGGAAATTTTCAAACTAACGCGATTATTTCACTGTGTAGTGGCAGTTGAACAACGCAGGAAGACAACAGACATCCCTCAATGCCTCCGCTGTCAGCGATACGGCCATACACGCAATTACTGCAAGCTTCCACCTCGCTGCGTCAAATGCTCTGGGGACCATTTGTATACTGATTGTTCCAAACTTCCCGCAGCCAAACCTCAATGCGTTAACTGCGGTCAAATGCACCCGGCCAATTTCAAAGGATGCCAATACTATCTCGAAATTAAAGAAAAGAGAACGCAGACACATCCATCCAGAATAAGCCCAAAAAACCAACCGGAATTTCACTACGCGCCTCAAAGTTTCCCAAATCTCCCTCGAACGAGCGCTGGTATCAAACGACAACCCTTCGCAAACTCCCAGTCGCAAAATAGACAATCCCCAATCCCAAACTCCCAGCCCACTCCCGTAATACAACTAATTATTGACCTTATCACTCCATATATGGAACAAATTAAATCCTTCTTCTCACAGCTTATATCCTCAATCCTTTTCAATGGACCATAGCAACTCTAGAAGCATAAACCACCTACATTTGGCTAATTGGAATGCTAACGGTGTCATAAATCAAAAAGGAATACTCACCGAATTCTTACAACGACACAATATTGACATAATGTGCATAAGTGAAACTCACCTCATACCGGAAATCAAATTTACACTCCCAGGATATTTCATTTACCGTCATGATCGTACACGAGCGCAAATTGCCTCGGGCGGAACCGCAGTACTCATAAAAAGGAAAATTAAACATGAAGAATATATTCTCCCGAACCTTCACCATCTCGAGGCTTCTGCAATCAAAATAATACAAACTGACAACAGTGAGCTCATAGTAATCGCTGCTTACCAACCACCTAATAAGCGCCTGATGACTCAAGATATGCAGACATTATTAGAAAGCGGTTCACCAACCTTAATATAGGTGATTTAAACAGCAAACATGTAGCATGGGGTTGCAGAACAAACAACCCAAACGGCAATAGACTATACTCAATAACGGCAGATCTTCCCATACAGGTAATAGCTCCTGACGAACCGACGTACTACCCTTACAGGACTGACCATCAGCCCGATATTCTTGATATTTGCCTACAACATAGAATATCATATCCCATTTACCAACAAGTACTGGCAGAATTGGATTCTGACCACATTCCGATTATACTTACATTTAACAAGCAACCGTCCCTAGTACAAAATATACCCCGACTAATTAATGGACCCGTTGACTGGGATATGTTCAAAATTCATCTCGACACCAACCTAGTGCCTTTCCAAAATCTCTATAGCGCCGATGGCATTGATCAGGCAACAAATCACCTTACAACAGCGTTCCAACAAGCAGCTCGAACAGCCTCCACTCAAACATATCGCAAATCAGCACATCTTCATGTACTGCCAATAAGGATACAAACAATAATACGCCAGAAACATCAGGCCAGACGATTGTGGCAACGAAGCAGGGAACATCAACATAAAATAGTCCTCAACCAGTTAACGCGGCAAGTTAAATGGGAACTCGAAAACCACCGCATCTCATCATACCAACGATATATAAGCGACCTCGAAACGGCTGACCCGACGATGTGGCGAGCGGTTAAACGCATCACCAATCAGAAGCCTGTAATACCTACCCTACGAATCGATGACGCTACATATTCCAGCGACCAAGATAAATGTGAGATCTTAAGTACATACCTTGAACATGCGTTAGCAGTCAAAACTCGTAATGATAACATTGAGTTCAACAACCATATAGATGAAACAGTGTCCCAACACCTCCCATTAAATGCAACCAATATCCAAACAACAACTCCAGACGAAATTGCCTCGCTTATCCAGCAACTACCAAATAAAAAAGCTCCTGGTCCCGATTTGATAACAAACATGCTTCTTAAAAATATCACTCCAAAATGCCTTTCATATCTCACATCTCTTTCTAATGCCTGCTTATCCACCGGTTACTTTCCTAAAAACTGGAAACACGGTTATGTAATGCACTTTCATAAACCTGGGAAATGTAAAACCAGTCCTACATCTTATCGCCCAATAAGTCTTCTCTGCACTTTATCAAAGTTATTAGAAAAAATCATCTACAGCCGACTCTCTACCTATATATCCCAGCAGTCGATACTACCACCCTTTCAGTTCGGCTTTAGACCCAAATATTCGACAACACACCAGCTTGTTAGAATTCACGAAATAATAACTAAAGGTTTCGAAAACAAACAATACACTACCATCTTATTTCTTGATATCGCTCAAGCTTTTGACCGTGTCTGGCACAATGGCCTACTATATAAAATGATCCAAATGCAAATCCCGGATTATATCACTAACTTAATTTCAACCTATCTCAGCGAACGTACCTTTGCCAGCATCGTCAATACTTCCGTATCGGGAACCAAGAACATCCAAGCCGGAGTACCCCAGGGATCTATCCTTGGACCCATACTGTTTAACTTATTTATGCACGACATTTCGGTGCCTGATAACTGCTCCTTAGCGATGTTTGCGGATGACACGGCGATAATAACGCAAAATAGTAACCTAAACGACGCAATCCAAGCTCTCCAAAGTGCAGCAGATCAACTACAACATTGGTTCAACCGCTGGAACATTACATTAAACCCCACAAAAATTATCGCAAAAATATTCACTCTCCGTCGATTCCAAAACCCACTCCCCATTGTTATCAATGGTAATATCATATCATGGAACCCGAAAGACGAGGCTGTGAAATATCTAGGAGTCCACTTGGACCAAAAATTAACCTGGGGAATACATATAAACTCCAAAGTAAACGACTGCCATCACAAGATGAGATTGTTATATCCAATCCTAAATAGAAACTCTCCGCTGAAAATTGAGTGCGCCCTGCTGATATATAAATCCATCCTGCGATCGGTGCTTATGTATGCCTGTGCAGTGTGGGGAACTGCGTCCAAAACACATATTAACAAACTGCAGGTATTCCAGAACAAGGCCATTAGAACGGCAACCAACGCACCTTGGGTCATCCGCAACGAACAACTACACCGCGAACTGAATATTGCTCACATCCAAGACTTTATCAAAAGCACCACCAAAAAATTCATGGCAAACCTAAGAACCTGCCCAGCTACCGACCACTACACACTAGGACAACGATCTATAAACCTCCGATTGAAACCACGTCTCCCACAGGATGTGTTGCTAAGTGACAGTGACTAAAGATATTCACAGACTTGCCTAGTGCACAATAAATAGCCCTTTAATGTAATGTTGTTTTATGTATATATTTTATATTTTATATGTAAGGTAAAATTAATTTAATAGTACTGTGTATGGCCCTTGAGAGCCGATCCGGTAATGATTAATTAAAAAAAAAAAAAATTACAATGCGACTAAAATTAAAGCTTGTAGAGCGGACCAAGATCGTCAAATCGGAGCGTGGTTTTGATTTAATGTATCGTACTATTACAATGGGTGTTTATTAGAATTTGTGGTCTAGTCGGCTTTGGAACTGATGAAGTAATTATGTACTCGAACTAGTTGTTGTTTTTAAAACAATTTATTTCAACTTGCGAATACAGAAGTTATAGTCGATTAACAATTACGTGACTTATTAGTACACCAGTTAATGCTAATTACAGCGTTGACTATGAACTCAAGCGAAGAAGCGCTTTACATCATATTTATAAGCTTTGTGGGTAAACACATTAGCAGTGACCTACACGAGGTGAGATACACTTCCATTAAAGTATTTGTTATTTTAGATATCTGCGTACCTATTAGCAATAGCATAAACTATATGTCATGTTTTAATTACATTGGCCTTGATTCAGCATCATAACTCCCCCCGCCCATAAGATGAAATTCTATATTCGAACAATATAGAATTTTATTAAAAGTGAAACAATTTTGATTTAGTTTAATTGTAAATTTTCTGGATTTTCACTACTAGAATGAAGCGTTTGTTCATTTTTACTAGGTAGTATGTTTTTAAAGAGTTTTGGAGTTTGGAGTTTGTTATAAAGCTGTTTCTTACAACATATAATCAATATAATTATTATTAATGTTAATACTACATATAAAGTTACGTTAGGCGCGTTTCCTTTTAACAAAGGTGATACCTTATCTAATTTTTCAAGTTCTAATGTTAACTTTGACAGCTGATCCAATTTTATGGATTTCAAATTGACTTGCACATGTTGGGTGTCTGACATTGGATAAGTTGCCATCGGTAAGTACACCGGTTCTTCAGGTAGGGGGTTCCTAGATTTACATATTTAAAGTTTTTCGCTGTAAAAGAACAAGAATTGGGTATGTGGACATAGTACACTCCTTGTAACTCATGCACTTCTTCATGTTTTCACTGTTCGTGAACTAGTGTTTTTTCAGGTAGTATCATAATATAACTTTCATCACGTATACTTTCGATTAGCGCTTGACTAATATTAACTTTAACATTAATACATTCTGAATTTATTTTAACTTGCAATAGGTTTCGTATGCATTTATCTTCTTGATAATTTTTCTCAATCTCATTATTTGAACAAAGGAATTGATTTTGTAGAAAAGCACATCTTTCTTTTAAGTAATATATGTCTTCTTTAGTTAAAGCAACATAAGGGGTTGGTGAAATTATTACAGTATTCAAAGACGTGGGTATTGAATACATATGATAAAGTGTGAATTGGCTGTTATCAAGTATTGGTATATGTAATAAAAATACTACGTGTTCCTCAGTAATATAAAAATCGACTGTAATAGTTCTTTCAAAAAGGATTGCATTTTGTGAGTAAAATTCGTCTTCAGTATGATACTGTGAAATTTGGCTTTTCATGAATTCGAGTTGACTTTCAGTTATTATGCTTAAATGTAATACATTTAGTTGAGCGAAGCTTATTGCAGTTTGCAAGTTTTGTATTGTTCTGTGGAATTCTGCTACGTTTAATCGTAGTAACGTTAAAGCGTTTTTCCGTTGTTGTAAATTAATTATTTGCAATGTATTATTCAAAATTTGGAAGTTGTCAGTTATATTTTGAAGTAGTTTTGTGTATTCCTGCATTAATTCTGTATTTAACGATATTTGTTTATTAAAATGGGTCATGATGTTTTCTTGATTTTGAGCTAAAGTTTTTATTGCATTGTCATATCTTTTCCCATCTTCTGCATCTAAATTCCCTGATATGAATTTAAAGACTGACCCGAGTCCTTTTATTAAACTGCGTTTTACCCTTTTCTTTTCGGCATCAAATATATCTGGATGTATTAGTAATAAGTCATTTTTAACTTGTTCTAAGTGTTGTTCTAAAATGGCTGTTTCGACTAGGATATCTCCCTAAGCATGCATATAATTTTGTGAAATGTCATTAAAACTTGTTAAGGGGTAATTATGTACAAACGTATGTTGTGTTAGTAGTGTACTTAGAGGGGTTCTGGGCCACATTTGACCTTGAACTTTTTTCTAGGTCACGGGCAAGGTCACGGGCAAGGTCACGGGTCTAGCCTAGGCCAAGGTCACGGGCGGGGGTGGGGATCATTGGCCTTACCTAGGTCACGTGCCACTTCCGGGAATTTTTGGGCTAAATGTCAAATTTTGAAATTTTTACTAGATTTCTACGCTTATCCAGGCCCAAGCGGATGTGACTCATCGTCTGACAGACATGTCCATTCTTGCAGGATGTTGTTATCACATAGGTACGAAAGTCGGGTTGAGTTGCTTTCAACTACAGCACTTTCAACTACTTTTCAAGGGTGTGAGTCCGAAGATATCCGAGTCATGTCGAATATGTCCGAATGTTTGTAGGAGTGGAGCAGGTAGGTAACGAGTAATAAATCAAAACATTCTGGTAAGAAACAAACAATTTATTTATATACATGCTCGTCCAACAATATCCACAGTCGTTCGGGAATGTTACGCTTTTCGTCCTAGACACACATAGTCTGCCTGCCTGCCTGTCTGTCTGTCGGTCTGCCTGTCTGTCTATCTGCCTACCTGTCTACCTGTCTAGCTGTCTGCCAGTCTGTCTGTCTGTCTGTCTGTCTACCTGTCTGTCTGTCTGTCTGTCTGTCTGTCTGCCTGCCTGCCTGCCTGCCTGCCTGCCTGCCTGCCTGTCTGTCTGTCTGTCTGTCTGTCTGTCTGTCTGTCTGTCTGTCTGTCTGCCAGTCTGTCTGTCTGTCTGTCTGTCTGTCTGTCTGTCTGTCTGCCTGCCTGCCTGCCTGCCTGCCTGCCTGCCTGCCTGTTTGCCTGCTTGTCTGTCTGTCTGTCTGTCTGTCTGTCCGCCTGTCTAACAGGGTGCTTACCTGCCAGTGTAGCCTGCAAGGCTATATGGGTGACCTTGAGATGGTAGTTGAAACAGGGTAGTCGAATAGCAACGCTGCCCCCCTTTCTTACCTATATGAAGCTTTAGACAATAACATCCTGTTTATCTGATAATGGCGGTCAGCAAAAATTCCTCCAGACAACAATGGCTTTATTGTCCAATTATCGTGCAGATTTCTCAAACAATGGCTTTCATTGTTGAATTTTTACCAGCTTTGCACATTTTAATCTCCAGACAACAATAGCTTCATTGTTCTCGAATTTCGTGTCAACTTTAAAACAACGGATGCCATTGTTCTACTGATAACATCCTGCAAGAATAGACATGTCTGTCAAACGATGAGTCACATCCGGTCGAGCCTGAGAAAATTTTGATAAGCGTAACAATAGCTTTATTGTTCTCCAATGGATGCCATTGTTCTATTTACTGATAACAACATCCTGCAAGAATGAACATGTCTGCATCCCAGACGCTCACATCCGCTCGAGCGTGGGAAAATTTTGATAAATCTTGTAAAAATTTCAAAAACTACACTTTTAACCCAAAAAAAAATTCCGGAAGTGGCCGAAGTCAATGACCCCGACTAGGCCAATGACCCCCGGTTAGGCCAATGATCTTGGCCCCGACTAGGCCCATGACCTTGACCCCGGCTAGACCAACGACCTGCTCGCGCAGACCTGCGCAGAAACCTGCGCAGAAAACCTGCGCAGAAACCTGCGCAGAAAACCTGCGCAGTGACACATTTTGGTCCAGAACCCGCCTAACTACACTACTTGTGTTTTTTTGTATACGCGCTTCACCTAACTTAAGAGGTAAAATTCCTCTGTTTTCATGTAACTTCTTAAATTCTATCTTGTAATTTTGATGTAGGCTTCCTACTAATAGGGGTAGGATCGATAACATCATCCAACTCATCTTAAACAAACGTTTCGGATTATCTACGTGCGTATGCTGGTTCTATTCGCTGTTATTTGTGATTTTTTCACGGGCTTTATTTCTTGTTTGTGATAAACTCTATCAGATTGAGTTTTCACTTTATCCATTGAATCTTCCTTACTTATTTCTTGTTTGTACCTGGCTGTCTTTTTGTCACGAGGTAGTTGCTTTATATAAACTTTAGTTCCTGTGGGTATTTCCCTAAATGGTTCTCGTCGCGTATTTTGATATTTAATTATATTTTCTCTATTTTCCATTTCTCTTTTATTAACTGTCATATAATCTCCTGATTTTTCGATATAGTTCGCTTGTATATTCATGGTAATAATTTTCATTAAAGATTTCTAATAAATCTTTTGCTTCGAGGTGTCCGAAGAATAGTTCTATCGGTTTTTATTTAGTCACTGAGTGAATTGTTGGGTTGTATATTATGACTGCATTTTAAAATGGGTTTCTTATTAAAGTTCGTTCTTTCGAGTCTGTTATTGTTCTAATAATTTCAATCAATGTGCCGTGGGCTCGTTCAATTGCACTGTTGCCGTTTGGATGTAAGGGAGTACCTAGGTGGTGTTCTACTTAGTGCTTCGGTTCCACGAGACTTGTTAAAATTTTCGAGACCGAGACCGAGATTTGAGCGGTCTCGGTCTCGGTCTCGTCGTGAGTCTCGATTTTTTTAAACATTTTATTCTTAAAAAAATTACTTATTCTAAGTTATACGGAAAAAGGCAGTTATGTGTACTATTTGCATACCGAGGGCAAGTATTCGCAGGCGCGAGAAATACATTAAAAGTGCTGCACTGACTTGATTTAAAAATCGAATTGGGGGAAGTACCGACTAATGAATCACCTCATTAGCACACAACATGTTCTATTTTAAGATTTGCGATTAGTAGAACGTCATCTACATCGGTATACGAAGCAAGGTCGAATGTTGTAACATCAAATTTTACTTTGCATATTAAAATTTGTTAAGACTCGTGGATACCGAGACCGAGACCGAGACCTACAAATTTTTTCGAGACCGAGACCGAGACTGAGACTTGGCATTTGAACCGAGATCGAGATCGAGACCACTATAGGTCTCGACTCGTCGAGACCGAGACTACCCCAGTCTCGTCTCGACGAGACGAAGCACTAGTTCTACTTTATGCATTTTAAATAAATCTTTTATAAGTGTTACGTTAAATTGATTGTCGGTAATTATTTTTCTTGGCAATTTATAGTGTGAAAATAGTTTTATGCGGGCGTCTAATATATCTGGAATATTTTGCGATTCTAGCTCTTGGAACATGAAGTATTTAGTAAAGTCGTCGACTGCTGTTACAAATTTACGCTTGTTTATTGAAAATGTGTCCATGTAGATATTTTCAAAGGGTTCTTTAGGTGTGTGATTTGTTTTTAAATGATAATGCTTTGGTTGTCTTTCGTATTTTGATCGTTGGCATATTTCGCATTCGTCCACGAGTTTTTGACAAATTTTATGTAAATTTGGCCAATAGTACTTCCTAATGGTTTCATTATATATTTCCAATACTCCACGATGTAATGGTACGTGATTTAGTTTGAGTATTTCTTGTTGTTCGGGTTTTTGTAAAATGTCTTTTAATATTGTATGTGTAAACACTACTTTAATACTATTATCAAATATTTCGTTAACAATTCTTGCAATTTATTCGTATAATTCTGGGGGTTTGGCATTTACACAATTCGTTACTTAGGTAGTTCTGCAAAATATTAGTTATTTTATTTTCGTAAATTTTCTCGTGGGATATATACTAAGTGTCTGGTTTTATCAATAGGATTTATTGTTTGTATACTTGGTTTGGTATAAAACGAAAAAACAATTTGGTTTTTAAATAGGTTTAATGGTTTTTCAGTGATTTCCAAAGTTGCATTAATATTTTCCGATTGAGAATGTTGGCTGACATCCGTTATGTTATTATTGTCGTTTAAATTCATTTGGTCCGGCTCTGGTACACTTGGTGGTGGAATTCGTATATCCGATAAAATTTAAATTTTGTTGCCTTTATTAGAGGAGGTTGTTTGTTTTGTCTTATCTGCCTCCAATATTCTGTCTAGTTCATCTAAATCGCTTGTTTCTCTGGTACTAACGTCTCCCGAATTGTTAAATAAAGATAATAAGTCGACGCAATTTTCCATTTCATTTGCCTCAAGTCTTGATAAGAAATCTGCGTTGCTATTCTGTTTGCCTTTCTTGTAATGAATTTCATATTCGAATTCTGATAGTTTTAATCTCCATCTGTTCAATTTTGAATTTGGTTCTTTTATATTAAATAACCATTGTAGCGGTTGATGACCCGTAATTATATTGAATTTTTGTCCATAAATATAAGGTCTGAAGTTTGTGATTGCCCAGATTATGGCATAACATTCCTTTTCGATTGTTGTTTGATTCACACAGATGCGTGCATCAAAACCTTTTTGATTATAATTAATCACGTAATTCAAGTCATAACTGTTCTATTTCATTCAAAGGTCGTGGTAAAGCCAAATTTGCATCTTGCCGTATTTGTTTGCCTCTGTTAATGTTGGAAAGGAATTTGTAAGCTTCCCTTAATGGCTTTTAAGCGGATGGATACATTTTCTACTAGAACTTAAGCCGACTTAGCATATTTGGGAATCATGGGTTTATGGATTTCGTTCAATTGCCTCATTGAGAGAGCTTAGCATTAAGGTTTCTTAGAATAAGCATTTTTCCTAAATAACGTGCGACGCTCCGATTGGCTACGCAGGATCGCCTCAGCCAATAGTGTTTGAGCTTGCCCCTCCTTGATGAATTTGCGAGCTCGGCTCGTTGTAAATTCAGAGTTAGTTAGATTCAGAACTTCGAGGAAGCAAGCAGCTATGCTTTGTGCTGGGTTGCGGTCGTTCTAACTCCCTGGAAAGACGTTTCCAGGTTGTTTTGTGTTACGGTTACGCGCAATTCGCTATTTTCGCGTGGCCAATCCAAGCGTGTCACAACAGTTCAAGCTTTTGTAAAATACCATCGGTCCATCAGTGACGTTTGTAATCGTTGTTAATCAATATACTCGTGTTTGTTAAGTCTTGTTTCACTCCAACAACTAACTGAACCCAAGTTAGGGTTATTAAGTGGCAGTTCCCGGCAATCCCATTGAACCGGAATTCGCAGTGGATTAATTGGGGGCCCCATTCGTGGACGCCTCTTATCAAGTTAATCGTACAAAAAACATTGGTCCTTCGAGCCGGATGTGGAAGAAGCTAAAAAACGCGAGTGTACAAGTTTCCAGTAGCTGGTGGATGCAATCGCTCCAACATCATTTCGTCGGAGAGCGTCAAGAAGCTTCGCCAACACCAGGAAATTCAACCATCGAGAGCTTACACCGAGTCCAGGTCCCACGTCAAGCGGCAGCGATCGGCAGCGGGTTGGTTTTCTGTTCGTCAAGAAGTTACTACGTTCTCAAATCAAAAGTAAGTCCTTTTCCATTACACCTTCGTTTAGTGTTGTTTTTTGCTTGTGTCAGTCATGGTGGAAACTCGTTCGGCATCAGCGGTCATGTCGGAAACTCGTGCTTTAATCACTCGTTGCAAATTCATAAAAGCCAAAGTAGATCGTTTCGAAACTCTATTTCATAGAATTTCCTCGTCCAGCCCCGTGAAGGCTCACGAGGTCGGCAGCTTGTCAAAAGAGTTTAGTTGTTTCCAAAATTTGTTGGATGAGTATGAGAAGTCAATGGAGGGCCTAATGGAGGCCGACGCTGAACACTTTGATGAACTTTTCAATGAATTCGACTCTTTTATGACTCATTTTAGCGAGATTAGTAGCACAGTCGAGGAATTCTTATCAAAAAATAAGATCAGTCCGGGTATAAAGCCGAATCTAGGTCAAAATTCTTTGCAAAGTGGCCCTTCAGGAGAGCTCGCTGGATTAAGATTACCACCCTTAGATTTGCCTTCATTTTCGGGGAAATTCGAGAATTGGGTTCAATTTCATGACTCCTTTACGTCGCTTATTCATAACAACGCTAATTTGACCAACGTTCAGAAATTTTACTATTTGATTTCTTCCCTTAAGGGAGAAGCTGCTAGTTCAATCTCGTCGTTAAAAGTTACCAACGATAACTATACCATTGCTTGGGATATCCTAGTCAAGCGATTTGAAAATAAGAAACTGATAGTAAAATCAAACATAAATGCGTTATTCAGTTTAGAGAGCGTAAAAAAGGATTCACATTCGTCTGTTCAAAGGCTGCTCGATAGTGTAGTTAGAATTTTGGAAATTTTAAAGGCGTACGGGGAACCCACAGTCGACACCATACTAATACATATCATAGTTTCGAAGCTCAGCTCAGCAATGCAGACTGACTGGGAATTATGCAAACATGCCGGACAATTTCCTACTTTGCGAGAGTTGTTAGATTTTTTAGAAAGCAAAAGTCACTTATTAGGTTCGCTGGAAGCTGCGAAAATAGGTTCGAGTTTGGGAAATCAGGGATCCGAGCAAAAAAGTCATGCACGCTCTCATGTAGCCAGAGAGCAAGGTAATCACTCTTGTGATTTTTGCAAAAATAGTAATCATTCGATTAGCGCTTGCGAATCATTTTCAAAATTGTCGGTAAACGCTCGTATCGAAGAGGCGCGTCGTTTGAAATTATGCAACAATTGTCTCAAGCCCGGACATTTCGTGGTAAAATGCACATCGTCGAGATGCCGCGTATGCAGAAAAAAGCACCATACTTTACTGTGTTTGCGTCCAAAGCGTGACGCGCACGAAAATATTCCGTCGCCGCGTCCTGGACCGCCAGAAGCCAGCAGCGGCACAAGGGAGGTCGGGGCCGTCGCCCCGAGCGAGGCACCCTTCGCATCCGTTTCAGCAGCCTGTAGCCGTCCTGCAATCGCGGCGCCAGCGCAAGTTTTATTGTCCACGGTTAGCGTATTCGTAGAAGGATCCTCCGGGTCATTTTCCCGGGCAAAAGCTCTTTTGGACCCCGGATCCCAACTTAACTTAGTTAGCGCCGACTTTTGTCAAAATTTGAAGATTGCGAAACGAGGTAATATCACCTCACTGTCGGGTGTTGGTGCCAGGGCTCTGAACGCTGAATTCAGAGCAAACGTTCGAATCCGCTCCCGCAACGGGAAATACGAGGACATTTTGAGCTGTGTTGTGTTAGACAAAATTACGGACCCTCTGCCGGTCCTTGCTTTCTCGTTGAGGGATTTGAAGATCCCACCAAACATTGTGCTAGCCGATTCAGATTGTAATACACCGGGAAAGATTGATCTTTTATTAGGCGCGAATGTCTTTTGGCAAGTGCTCTGTCAGGGACAGGTGAAATTGGGCCCAGAGAAGCCATTCTTAACAAAAACTCTTTTTGGTTGGGTTTTAGGCGGAAACATGAATGTCGAAAATCGAGCGCTCATTCGTTCAAATAGAGTTCATTTAAGTGTAACCGGCATCGAGCACGGCATTCAGAGATTTTGGGAAATCGAGGGGGCGTACGGTTCATCAGGCCGACTCTCTGCTGATGACAAATTTTGCGAAGACCATTTTCAATCGACTACGAAACGGGCGTCGTCGGAGCCGCGTAGGTTCATCGTGAGCATACCTTTCAGGAAAGATGCTCCATCGCTGGGAGACTCGCGCGGTATAGCGTTAAAGCGTTTCTATTCATTAGAAAACAAATTGTCAAAAAATCCCGAGTTGAAAACCGCGTATTCCGCATTTCTCAAAGAATACGAGTCGCTTGGTCACTTGAGCAAGGTGGACGACGAAGCGAGCCTTCCTCATCCTCGGTTTTATTTACCACATTTGCCAGTCATAAAGGAGGACAGTTCAACGACCAAACATCGCGTTGTTTTTGACGGCAGTTGTGCGTCCTCCTCCGGAGTATCGCTTAACGACCTTCAACATAAGGGCCCAGTGGTCCAGCAGTCGTTGTTTGCAATTCTTTGTCGCTTTAGGCAATTCAAGTACGTGCTGAAAGCAGATTGCGCCAAAATGTATAGGCAAATTCTCGTGGACCCCTCGCAGACGCAATACCAATTAATTTTATGGCGTGACGACAAAACCTCAGCGGTAAAATGCTTCAAATTATTAACGGTCACCTACGGTACTAAATCAGCCTCGTACCTAGCAACTAGGTGCTTGATACAAATCGCCCAGGAAATCGAAGCATCGCTTCCAGAGGCCTCATTAAGAATTAGCCGGGATTTTTATGTAGATGACCTACTGACTGGTTTTGAAAATAGGGCGGAAGCCATAAAAACGCAATTCGAAATTAGTAGCGCTTTGTCGGGGTACGGGTTTGAATTGCGAAAGTGGGCATCCAACGACAGTGAAGTAGCTAGCGCCATTGGTGTAGATCGCGGCAGCGTAGAGCCCATTTCTTTGACGGAAGACGCCACGGAGAAAACTCTCGGCATTTTTTGGGATACTCGGCGGGACGTGCTAAGTTACAGAGTGAACCCTAGCTGTTGCAAATCAGTTACCAAGCGGGCTATACTCTCTAGTATGGCTCAAGTATTCGATCCCTTGGGACTACTTGGTCCAAGCGTTCTAACTTTGAAACTTCTCGTGCAACGGCTTTGGCAGTTGAAGTTGTCATGGGACGAAACGGTGCCCATGGAGATGCGCTCCAGATACGACGAACTCCATTCTTCATTACGCTCTTTGGGCTCGTTGGCAATTCCGAGACGGGTAATTTGCGATGACATAAATTCGATAGATCTCCACGGATTTGCGGACGCGAGTTCTGTAGCCTATGGGTGCGCCGTGTATATACGTTGCGTTGACGCGCGCGGTAATGTCACCACCAATTTGCTTTGTGCTAAGTCAAGGGTCGCTCCATTAAAAACAATATCCTTGCCTCGTTTGGAGCTTTGCGCAGCCTTACTGTTGGCTCGTTTGATTAAAACTATACTCGATTCCTCCGCATTTAAATTTGACCGCGTGTACTATTGGTCGGACTCCACCATAACTCTGCACTGGATAAATAAGGATGCGAGTAATTGGAAGACGTTCGTCGCGAACCGGGTGTCCGAGATTCACGAACTAAGCAATAGGGAAGAATGGTTTCACGTGCGTACAAATTGCAACCCGTCCGATATAATTAGCAGGGGAATGTTACCCCAGGAGTTACTCCACTCGCGCTTGTGGTGGCACGGGCCAGAGTTTTTGTCACAGGCGGACTTAAAACCCCAGCCCGTTAAAATTGATTCGGGTGAGCTAGCAGCCCAAGAGTCGCGCCCAGTAGTGGCCACTCTTCACCATCGCGTCCCAGAATTTGAACTTTTCAGGCGCTATTCCAGTTTTACAAAATTACAGCGCGTAGTCGCGTACTGCCTGCGTCTCGCGGGAAACAGAAGCACCGAAACGCGCTGGTCGGGACCTCCAGCCATTGACGAATTGGAGGACGCTACTCGCCGCCTGATCAAAATTGCACAGGCGGAAGTCTTTTCCGGAGAAATAGCAGTTTTGTCTAAAAAAGCGCCATTGCCGAAAAATAGTGCGCTGCTTTCTCTAAACCCATTTCTGGACGATCAGGGCCTACTGCGCGTGGGCGGCCGTCTAGAAAACTCCAATCTAAGCTTTGATCAAAAACATCCCCTTTTGTTACCAGCTAGTCACCCTTTGTCGTTGCTAATCGTGAAGCAAGAGCATTTGCGGCTCTTGCATTGTGGACACTCGGTGTTACTGGCCTCATTGCGGGATAAGTTTTGGATCGTGAGAGCCAAAGACCTAATACGTAAAGTAATACACAATTGCGTGATATGCTTCCGGGCCAAGCCTAAGATGAATGAACACTTGATGGGATCACTACCCGAAGCTCGTGTCACACCCTCTCCCCCTTTCAGCAATTGCGGGATAGATTACGCGGGTCCCGTGTTTATAAAAAACAAATCCGGGCGAGGCGCGAAAGAAGTAAAGGCTTACGTAGCCCTATTTGTGTGTTTGGCCACGAAGGCTATTCATCTTGAACTCGTGGAAGACCTCACGACGGAGGCTTTCATCGCATCGTTGAGGAGATTCATCTCCAGACGCGGTTTACCCTCCAACATATTTTCTGACAATGCTACCTGTTTCACCGGTGCCAGAAATCAGCTATCGGAATTAAAAAATATCCTGTCAGGCTCTAGTGAGCAATGCATAAGGGCAGAATTGTCGAAACATAACATTAAGTGGAATTTTATTCCGGCACGCTCTCCGCACTTTGGCGGCATCTGGGAAGCGGGGGTAAAGTCATTGAAATATTATTTAAGGCGAATATCTTGCAATGCAAAGTTAACTTTCGTTGAGTATTACACCATGCTGACTCAAGTGGAGGCGATACTAAATTCCCGCCCACTCTGTGTTCTCCCTACCAACGCCTCATTCCCCGAAGTCCTTACTCCTGCCCACTTCTTGATCGGTCGGAAGCTGACTTCGTTTCCGGAAGCCCAACTCCAGGGCATACCGGAAAATCGTCTCAGCCGCTATGGGCTGGTCCAGCGGCTGTCTCAGCAGTTTTGGGATCGTTGGTCCCGGGACTACCTCCACCTCCTGCAGCGCCGGCCTAAGTGGAAGTCCTCCAGCACGTCTCTAGCCCCCCAGGTGGGCGACGTGGTACTCGTCCACGACGAGGCATCTCCAAGCTACCGTTGGCCCCTTGCAATCATCTCGGCCGCATATCCAGGAGCGGATGGTGTTGTGCGTGTGGTGCAAGTGCGCGATTCCCGAGGGAATCTCCTGAAACGCTCGGTGCGTAAAGTGTACATCCTACCCAAAGACGATCATTGCGATCAAGGGCAATAAACATTGACTTTGCTCTTAGTTGGTAGTTTTCGCTAATTGAACATTTTGCTAGGTTTAGTTGTTTCTTTGCTTGTATTCATGCTAGTTGTAAGTTATCTGTAAGGCTCTTGGATTATCATCTGTCCTTAGTTCTTGTTATGCATTTAATTATTTGGTAGTGTTAGATTTCAGTTTAATTTTGGGATTTAATCACGTCGTGCCATATTCGGCACTTCGGGGGCGGCATGTTTGATTCACACAGATGCGTGCATCAAAACCTTTTTGATTATAATTAATCACGTAATTCAAGTCATAACTGTTTTATCTCATTCAAAGGTCGTGGTAAAGTCAAGTTTGCATCTTGCCGTATTTGTTTGCCTCTGTTAATGTTGGAAAGGAATTTGTAAGCTTCCCTTAATGGCTTTTAAGCGGATGGATACATTTTCTAATAGAACTTAAGCCGACTTAGCATATTTGGGAATCATGGGTTTATGGATTTCTTTCAATTGCCTCATTGAGAGAGCTTAGCATTAAGATTTTTAGAATAAGTATTTATTCCTACGTGCGACGCTCCGATTGGCTACGCAGGATCGCCTCAGCCAATAGTGTTTGAGCTTGCCCCTCCTTGAATTGGCGAATTCGCCTCGTTGTAAATTCAGAGTTAGTTAGATTCAGAACTTCGAGGAAGCAAGCAGCTATGCTTTGTGCTGGGTTGCGGTCGTTCTAACTCCCTGGAGAAGACGTTTCCAGGTTGTTTTGTGTTACTGTTACGCGCAATTCGCTATTTTCGCGTGGCCAATCCAAGCGTGTCACAACAGTTGAAGCTTTTGTAAAATACCATCGGTCCATCAGTGACGTTTGTAATCGTTGTTAATCAATATACTCGTGTTTGTTAAGTCTTGTTTCACTCCAACAACTAACTGAACCCAAGTTAGGGTTATTAAGTGGCAGTTCCCGGCAATCCCATTGAACCGGAATTCGCAGTGGATTAATTGGGGGCCCCATTCGTGGACGCCTCTTATCAAGTTAATCGTACAAAAAACAGTTTACATAATAAAACAGAAAAGTTTAAGATAGGTAGAGGAGTAAGACAAGGAGACCCAATTTCGGCAAAACTCTTTATGTTGACACTGGAAAACATCTTTCGAGAATTACCATGGGAAGACAAAGGAATAAATATCGACGGGCAAAAACTAAACAATCTAAGATTTGCCTATGACATCGCCCTAATATCAGGGAACTTAGACGAAATGACAGAAATTATAAAACAATTTCAAGAGAAATCTCTGGGGGTTAAATTGAAGGTAAATGTAAACAAAACAAAAATGATGACCAACTTAGAGGTAGATAACCGACAACTTTCGATGGAAATAGTTACAAGCTACATATACCTAGGCCATAAAATTACACTAGGAAAAGAAAACCAAACTTTAGAAATACCAAGGAGGATTACCCAAGCATGGGTTGCCTTTGGTAAGCTCAATACAACATTCAGAAGCAAAATACCAAACTCCCTAAAGAAGAAAGTTTTCAATCAATGTGTCCTGCCAGTTTTCACATATGGAGCCGAAACAATGACTCTAACCAAACAATCAATTACAAAGTTAAGAGTGGCACAAAGAAGAATGGAACGTATAATGTTAGGAATAACCTTGAGAGATAGAACAGAAAATAAGTGGATTAGGGAACAGACAAAGGATATCATACACACAGTAACATCGATGAAGCGGAATTGGGCAGGACATATTGCGCGAATGAACGATGAATAATGGGCTAAAAAAGTCATACAGTGGAGACCAAGGACCAGTAAAAGATTGCGGGGACGACCACCGACAAGATGGATCGACGACATATAACGCTTCATCGGCGAGAATTGGATCAGAAGAGCGCAGGATAGGGAGAGATGGAACAGTTTGAGGGAGGCCTATGTGTTGCAGTGGACGAACATAGGCTGATATGATGACGAAGATGATGATTAGACAGACTATGATATACCTGCATGATGGCGCACCATACCATTACAGTCGCGAAGTCAGAAGATGGTTCTATAACAATTACCATCAGCATTGGATAAGCGTGGTGCACCTACAAAATGGCCCCCAAGATCCGCAGATTTGAATATTTTGAATTCTGTTGCATGGGGATTTTTAAAAAACATAGTTTACGAAACGCCACCAGAAACGATAGCAGAGTTAGAACAAAGAATACAAAATGCAGTTCAACAAATTTCTCCTCAGATGTTACAGAATGTTCAAATTCAATTCCATTATGGGCTGCTGCATGTATTGAAAACAATGGCCATCAGTTTGGGCACTTACTATAACTTTAATTATTTTGTTGTTACTGTTTTATTTTGGTTTTTACTTTAACTGATAGATGTTGGCTGATGGCTGTATTTGTAAATGCAAGGATGAAAATTTAAATTTCTTAAATTCTTATTCTCGGGATTAATTCAGCATCTACGAAAATTTTTCTAATAAGATTTTTTTACATTTTTGTCCACACACCCTATATAACGTAGAAGAAGCAAATATAAATTGCAATGAAAACTGATTGTAAACTTAATATAAATAATTGCACCAAAATAAGTTCCAAAATATTTCAAAATAAAATAGTGACATCCGGTTGAATGCGTTATATATTGCTGCTTAACTACTACATAGGACAGTTTAATCCAAGTAATAATTAAAAATGTACGCCATTATGCATTATTTTTTAGGCACCCTGTATAACTTGCAATGTTTCATTGTATTTGATATTTCTGTTATTCCTATCTGCAAAGAAAGGAAAAATACGTCAGGACATGGCTTGAAAGTTATGATATTGAATTTTCCGAGATTCCAAGAATAGCGTGCTAGTGACAATTTCAATCAAACGATATCGAAAAGTTTTACTTCGGCTTGAGAATTGAAATATAAGACCGAATTGTTTTATATAGATTTCTGCGCGAGGGCCTAGGGTTTTCCTTATTCATGGAACTTTTTGCTCCAAAGCAGCGCGCTGTTTTGCCTTGATTGAACACCAGCCGAGAGCGTAATGCAACTTAACTTTTTAGCATTGGTTAAACTTGTGCAAAAAAAGCAAGAATACATTATTTCTTTGTTAATTGCGAAGTAATACCGTCACCAAAGTAAAACTGCGAAGAAGTTGGTTCCCGCTACTAGAAATTTTCGGGTTGTTTAGGTGCTCATTCAACCAATTTATCTAAAAATAACATTGAACACAAGTTAAGTGGAAGTTAACCCAAAGGGAAGTGACCGAAAAGAATTTCGGAGGTTGAAAATATTTGGAATGCTTTAGAAAATAGCGATTTGCTGGCGTTGCTATTATAAACTATACGTAAACTAATCTAGTTTTGGAAAGACGTTGTTGTAAAACATTTTTTCTACGACTACCACTAAAAGTAGGCCTTTTAGCGCTAGCTTTTTTCACTAAACGTGACGTTTTATAATTTAGCGTGTTTAAAATGAGATCAGCTGTTTACTTTTAGCCCATGTACTAAAAGTGAGGTTATAAAACTACAATTTCGAACTGGAAGTGAGGTTGTAAAGTTATTCTAGTTATTTCTTGCGTTAGAGGTAAAGTGTTTTTTAAATAATTAAAGCGTTATGTAATGAATAAAGCCAGATATGTACTATTATAATAACCTTTGATAACTGACTTTGACAGTACTGGCTCCACAAACATTCACCTGCGCGTCAAGGCCATCTCTTTATTACGACATAAATTATAACTGTCATAAATGCAAACCTTTGTTAAATCTATATTTATGGATTAATAACAGAAAATTTAAGGTCGTACAAAAAATATTGTATGCAAACTCGTGCTAAAAGTGTTATTGCAATCGGCATGTTGGGAAACTCAGCCTTCGGCTTCGTTTCATAATTTTCATGTCTCTTGCATAAAAATTAACTTTTAGCACTGGTTGCAGAAATAGCTATTTATCCAAAATTTATTGTGAGATTAACAGACTAAAAGAAATTAAATCATAAGGGTTTGAAAACTAGAGCAACCAATACCAATTTTTACAATTAACTCTTCACAAAGATGCAACCGACAGTCCTCCGGCAGTGCCACTTTCAACACATTCCATGTCCCAGAGATAACTATGCATCTGTTGGGATTCTATCGCAAGCTTATTATTTCAATCCCTCCAAGCTTATGCCGAAGGAATGAAGCTATACAATATGATATTCGCTATTTTGAAGCGGTGAACCACGAAAGCAGCTAGAGATAATGGCAGAAAAAGCAATCTGGGGAGTGGATTTCAACAAGTTAGCGAGAAATTTACGAGAATTATTATCTTGTATGTACGGTGTCGAGAAGTGCCTTGTAAATAATTTATTTAATGGTGACGTTACTTTAGGGAGTAACTTAATACACGAATAACAATTAGAAGTAAACATTTAACGTTTGGCAAGAGTTTATATTAATTTTGATTTTTAAGTTCTTGTGGCAGTTTAGCAACCACACCAGGTTAGGAGTTAAACTTTTGGTTTTAGTAACTTTTACAGTATCATACAACAATAGCAGTTCTGGAAAGGTGTGAAAATAGTTATTTACGTTACTACAAGTCCGATAAATGAATTTTTATAGTACGAGTTTGATGTTTATGGATGAGGCGATAAAGAAGTCTAAAATTTCGGATCGAAAACTGAAAAATTTAGTTAACGTATCACGTACAGGTTTTATTTCCTACTGTGTAGCATTTGTTTAGATGTAGGTTAATGCAAATTCAGTGCCAATGAATAAAAATTATCTCGTCACCTTGCTTCGGGTTTCCTTGGTTACAGTACACAGTACTATAATGTTGCACCGTACTGTAATGTTCAATTGATTGAAATTTAATCCGGTAAAGGAAACGTTATGATACAGTATGAAAAAATATTATCTCAAGCTGTTAAACTCTTGTCAAGTTTGTAATTTTATTAAGAAGTACAAATGATACAAAATAAATAAATAACTTCGTTGCAATATAACACGCCTTATAAGTATATGCAATAAACTTTTTCATAAGTTTAATATAGAATCTAGAATAAACAATTAGTGTGACATTACCCTTTACTTGATGTACTTGCCAGTTAATGTTTGTTTACAAAATATTTAAATATTTCGAAAAAGGCTTGGGAAGCATATACTCGTACTCAGCAAACTCCTATACGGAAGCTTATTCTTAAACATGTAATGAATAGTTAGTACATTATTTTTTTTATCGTTAATGCATGGAATTAGCAATACTACAGCCTCACTAATTTCTTAGTTTTTGCTAGATCGTGAATAATCTATTCATAATAACGTTATTGCGCTTAACAGTAGGTTATGATTTCATTTGATTAAGTTTTATAAGATACGATCTTTGGTTTTACCATGATGAAATGATTGAAGAACATGATACCATTTTAATATAAAGTATTAGCAATGTTGTTAATTCCTTTTACTTCTCTCACCTAAAAGACAAAGGAAGTATTGTAATCGCAAAAAAATCACCTTCCGAGATTTTTTCCAGATCTTCACTTTTTAGGGTCCCTAGATAACGAAAAACAAGTTTTCTTATTTCGTCTGTCTGACTGCCCACCTGTCTGCCTGTTGCCAGTGTAATTGAAAAACTATTTGTTGGAGAAAAACGATATTGTGCATGAAGATTCTATATCCACCTGGCACAAAACCGAGAAAATTTCGGTGAAATATATACAGGGTGAGCATCTTTCAAAAATTAAACTGTGTTTATTTTTGCTCAGGCTTTACTCTTGATGAAAATGGTATCCAATAGACACAGGATAAATGTTGTAAGATACTATAGGGAGCAACATGCCAGGTTGGGAACGACGGGAGCGATGCACACGGCCTACTCGTTTACCGTTGAAATCCCTTCCCCAGGCGCAGACATCGCTTTGAGTTCGAATCCCGTCTCCAATATTTTTTTTATTCTGCAAATTAATGTATTTGTATTACCAAGTGTTTCCTTTTCTTGTTTTAATATTATCAGGAACGTTAAGGTTGTTTTACCCCTAGCTGCCTTTGGCTTTTCAATATTTTGTGGCACAACTTCGTCGTGCGAGGGAAGTTATGAGTAAAGCACTTTACAGATTTTTTGATCTTATGACGAAATTTCAAAGTAATTCTGTAATACCAACTCAAACTAACTTGTCAAACGGAAATAAAATAATTTTGATATGACATGCATTAATTAAGTACAAACATTTCTTACAGTCTTTTTCTTTCCCTGGCTTTTGAGTAGGATTGTTTGTTTAACCTCTCTATTCGTTCGACGAGGAAAATCAGCTTTGGGTGGGCCTCCCCGGCGGCCTGTTCGTATCCCGTTCTTGCATATTTCCGCCAGCCTCTAATAGTTCATTTGTTCTACATGCTCGCTCTATGCTCTGTTTCTTCTTTTCATCTATTTAACTGTATCTTGTACATTGCGTTTAATTCTTATTTCACTGTTTCTGTCTCTGTCTCTTAACATAACCCCTGCTATGACTCTGGGTACCCTTGTCTCAGTTGTTCCCGCTTTTTTTGCTTTGTGATTTTGGTCTCCACTCTTATTTCATTTGTACAGGTTGGAACTGTAGTTTATGTCATCTTCACTATTATGATTTAATCTTTGCTAGTTCTTCGATCTCATCGTCAAATCAAGTCGTTTTTGTTTAAATTTTATTCTTATTTATTTTTCTTTTCTGTAATGCTTCTTCAGCGGCATTTATTGTCTTTGGTCGAATTTTTAGCCGTAACTGCTCTGCTAAGCTAGTTGCTATCTTTCTCCAGCTTTTGCTTCAGCCTGTTTTGCTACAAAATTCCTTCTATGTTCAATTTGTCTACATAAAGTGGTGCCATCCTTTTAGGTTTTATTGTATGTATGTATTATCGATAACCTTATTTTTACCTTGCGGTGTAGAGGCTGATGCTTTATGCGAGTGCATATGGCGGTACAATGCTCAACTTGCTCCGGATCCGGAATACAAAGTAGGAGCTCGCCTTTTGTACTTGCGCAGCAACCATTGTGTGAGGTGTGTGTCATGGTAATGTGTTCTCCTTGTTACTTTATCTTTTAGGCTCTGTAGTAGAGCACAGTTAATTTGGGGCCCAACTGTGAATGGTCTCACCGAGCCCGTTTCCAACCGCCAACACTGCGCAGAAATTCTGGAGGAGGACTAGCACCTACCCAACTGCGCTACGCGGCTTCTTTAGGTTTTATTTTAAAGTTTAATTTAGACAAGACCAATCCATGATCGCTGTCTACATTTTCCGACGAGAGAGTTCTTGGGTCTAGTAAGATTTTAAGCTATATTTCCTTGTTGATGACTATATAATCAATTATCGAGTGCTGTCTTCTAGTGTTGCACCAGTTATCTTATGCTCTATATAATGATCATAAAATGTATTGTTGACTCTAAAGTCGTTAATGACACACAAACTCTTCTCCACGTTCGTTTACGACATCTTCATTAAACTGCTGTTCAATGCCTGAGAATACATTGTCTCCAATGCGACCATTAAAGTCAACAGTGGTACCTTGAGTAGGTGAAGCTCTTCATCACGCACGACGGTCTTGATTAGGGAGAAGTCCTGGGACAATTAACGTCGATGTTCCGCTGCACCTACTCCTGGTGGGGAACATACCTGGTCACCCATTTCTTAAAGTAACAACAGTAATCAAAGCTTTCGTTAAAAAATTGAAAGTAGTAATCCCTTAAGATCGCAGCTCAAGATGTTTGGGGGTGCTGATTTTCTATAGTCTAGCAGCAGCGTTCGTCGTGGCAGTCATTGTGACAGGTCCATTACTTTTGAATTTTGCGGCTCGTTCTCCTGCACCATTATCCTTGGTTTTGTCTCTGGCCAATTCGTTTATTTTGCGAGCGATACACCCGACATTTATATTTTAATTGCCCTTCGGGGCTTTCTTATTTTGTCCAAGTTGGTGAAGGTCTATATATTTGAGCTCTATATTTGATGACTTCTATGATGCTGGAGTTAAATACTTTCGATCATACATCTTCATAACGTAGGAAAGTTTTCCAAATGCTGCCCATCCATGCTTGATTCTCCTGCAGCGATAGTATTTCTTTCCCATATCCACTAAGTCACCGATCGCGTACGAAACTTTCTTCGAAAACGAAACATCAAAATAGTATTGAGCAAAATCTTACAGGTTCTTTTTTCACCAAAAGATAAATTAAACAACATGTCAACTAGAGGTGAGTCCTTTGCTAATGTGATTGGTGATACAGGACATTCAGTAAAAACTGGTATCTGTGAACACCAGCGTTGTCTCAAGTACTACGTTCCCTTCATGTAAGCATTTATTAAACAGAATTTTTCGATATTGAATAATGTATTTCTGCCTTTTTTGAGTACTTATTTCAAGATTTCTGTTTGCCCAGCAGCTTTGTTTTTTTTTTGTTTCCCTGGTGGCTTTCACTACTTTTTCCTCCGTTATCTGAATTTACGTTTATTATCTTCATTCACAGACATTCTCCAGAGCATTGTTGTATTGTGATAGACCTTTTTTAGTTGTAAAAATTTTTACAGTAACTTTCTGTAATTTTTACTGTATTGTTCCTGTCTCTTTCTTCATGGTTTGATGGTTCCTATTCGTTATAATTTTTTATAACTAGTTTTTAGTTTCATTCATTTTAAGTTTCGGTTTTCTGCAATCAGTTGTTGTATAAGTCCTCATCTTTTCTTAATGTCCTTCTTAAATTGCTTCCGTAGGTTTTTGTTAGGCTTTGTAATTTCGATTATGTTTGTTTCTCTTTCTCGAAATTCTTGACTAATCCTTGTTTTTTGGCGCACTGTCATTATATGATCTCTGATAGCTGTATTCAAATTGTCTAATGTTCCAGACGTAATTGGTCAGCGTTGCTTAAGGTGGCGATTTGGTCGCGAAAATCCGACGATCTTAAAATTTACTTAGTAAGTGGTGCTCTCTCGTCTTGAAAAGCATGCACCTCAAATGTAGGGTGTTAGGTTTGTAACCAGTCTAAATGAATGGGTCAGTGGCATAATTTTAAACACTTGCGATGGTCAGGTGGCCCCGGGGGGCGGGCCGTTGCCGGCTAATCGCATATGTCAATGTTTTGGATAGCTTTTTATCGATCGATAAAAATTTAAACGACCACACGCCCGATGTGAATCGTTGCAGTCTGGTGAACTTGTGGTTGGAGTTTATATAATTAGCAAGGATTATAACAGTTTATTCCAAACTAATTTGTTTTACGTTGTTTTAGTATTTTATTAGGGTAGTTGTTATGACATTCATATTATTTTCTACCTATTATAACTTTAGGAATAGCTGTGTTCGTTCTACATTTGGCAGATCAGTAAAATTTGACAATAGTTTCGTTGAGTTATTTCAGTTGCGACTAGGGTGACCACCTTTCAATTTATACAAACCCTGAGATCCTTTGGGAGTAAAAAAAAATTTTCTTCAATTAGAAATACACAATGTTTATAAAAAACAAAAAGCAAGCAAATAAAACAATGTTCTTATTTCTTACTATTAATCGTTAGCAAATATAATACAGGGTGTAACCAAATACTTGCCCATATCGTACGTCACAAATTGGCCAAATGGGGGGGGGCGGTTAAAATGAGGTTTATATCATTTCACTGTAAATTGGAAAAGGATATTCAAATGAAAATTGGCAAATCTTTTCTACCGGTAGAAGACTTATTTATGAAATGGTTTTTAATTTTTACGTACGCCTTTAAGAGATTAAAATTAGCAACTCGTATAAATGTCTTTATTAAAAATTCTTAAAGGAAAAAAAATTGGTTAAAAAAATGTATTGGAAAACCTGTTTTACTTAAAAATGTTTTAGGTCGTTTTAATTTTTTCTTAAAACTTATAGTTTTTTATAAAACAAATAAGTACATTATGAGTTGCCAATTTCAACACCATAACGCCTTATACAATTTTTTAACTTCTATTGGCAGAAAATATCTCCTTGACAAGTGTCGAAATATATGTATACTTACATTTAATTTCCTGAATTGTTATGTTTGAGGTATAAATTTATCTATTTTTTAAATATTTTTCTATTTTGTTTTTTGTTTGTTTAAATACGAGTATTGTTAGTACTTTTGTGATTTAAATTACTAAAAATATAAATAGTATAGGCATTTGCATTTCTTTGTCATTTTTGTAAAATACTCCCTCAATCATTAATGATTTTTTATTTTGTAATAACGAAGCTAAGAGATAGAGTAACAAGATTATCGCATCACCATGACACACACCTCACAAAATTGTTGCCGCGCAAGCACAAAAGGCGCGCTCCAACTTTGTATCCCGAATCCGTGGCAAGTTGAGCATTGTACCGCCAGATGCAGGCGCATAAAGTACCAGCATCTACATCGCAAAGTAAAATGAGGTTATCGATAATAAATACATACATACACACATCTTCGTTCAATAGAGACGACGAGTACGACCGAAAGCAAGGTGGCAAAACACACTTCTAAAACCTGGCACAGAGCTGTGACCTCAATCACACTGTATTTACTATCAATCTTGTATTGTAAATAAAGTAGTATAATAAAAGATATTTTTTGTCAATATTTGAATGTTTTGATATCTGTTTAGGCAAATATAACATTATAGGAAGTACGGAGTGATTTTTTAAAAACTCAATTGCAGCAGGCCCTGGATAGCTTGAATCAGTTGGCAATGCTGAAATGTATTGTTGGTGACACTGTAAGTCTATGTCAAATACAAGGTTAGCAGGTTAGGTTTTGCGTCAGTCTGTGTCAAAACTGACGCAACACCTAACCTGTTAACCTCGAATTTGTCATAGACTTACAGTGTCACCAACATTACATTTCAGTATTGGCAACTGATTCAGGCTATCCAGGGCCTGCTGCAATTGAGTTTTTAAAAAATCACTCGGAGTAAATTTGGTTGTAAACGGTATAACATTTACCATTATATAGCAATAAAATTTGTTAACAGTGTCTGCTTTCTTGTAAGGTGTTAATTTAACAAAGCGATCCCGGTTTGCGGTTGAATGTTAGTACAAATGATAAATGGCTACAAAATCGTCGAATTTTACAACACAGACGATTCATTTTGCCATTTATAAATTAGCAGATGATACCAGCCAATATTTGTCTTTCAAACGCAGTTTTGTTTACAGTTAAAAAACTTTACTTTTCTTTATAATTTTTTGTTTAAAGAAGTGACGCTTTCTTAACGATTTTTCGTTTAAAAAACACTTTTGTCATCACTATGCAAAAAACTAAATCTGTTACATTATTTGCATTAAGTGTAAAGATATAAACTACAGTTAAAAAAGAATAGTATATTTCATTACGAGTCAATTCAAAACCTTCAAGCTGCCTAAATATAGGGAATTCCATAAAAAAGGTAAGTTTTATTTGCCGCGCTTTTTTGAGGCACCCTGTATAATCAAAAGTATTTCAGTAATGTGCACCACCTTCACCTACAACTAAGGTTACCTACATTCAGCCGATGCTGACACGAAGAAAATAATTTGGGTGGGGGGATAAATTCAATGAAGAAGATCAACCTGAAATAGTTTGTTACATTATAAACACGATTCCAAAAATTATGTTATACAAGCAAACAGCGCGCTACGCGCACGTGTGGAATAGGATACGCCGAAGGTCACGTCCGAGCCGAGCGCTCAGATAAGAAAAACAAAACCTAAACAAATATAAACATCTGTGAAGCCGGAACGTGAGATTTCATTTTGTGCCACAGACAGACAGACACACATTAAGGAAAATTATATTATAGATTTCTGAAATCGCATAAAATAATTCCGGCCTCAGCAATAGTCATATGTCAAAACTTTCTTTGGAACCCTTGTACATGGCATGCTATTAATAATTAATATGTATTGCTTCACACTAATTATGTAAAATAAAATCTTAACAGCTCTCAGTATTTATAATTGGGTAGACTGTACAAATCTAATCCAATGTATCTGAGAAGTAAACCGCGAAGAAACTAAATTTTTGTGGAGAAAATTTCAAATAATTTCTAAAATTATATTTTGGCACTTTACCCACTTTCTACTAGCGACTTTTGCTCTGGAACTTTTAAATATGAACCTCTAGTCTCTAGTTAATCCCAAGAATGATAACCCGAAGTCTTCGGGTCAAAATGTCAATATTGGTCACCCTACCTACAACTTTTATGTAAGTGATATTTAAGTAACTCTCATAGTTTTACAACTATTTTCCACCCCGTTGCTGTTATCGGGCCCAGGATTGTGGTCGTCTAAAAATATTCAAGTTGCATGTTTATGCATATCCCAATTCGAGTTTGAATTACGTCATTAGTAGTAGTGCCACCTACCTTACAGAGACTGATCTATTTTTAGCAGAGAAACACGTATCAAAGCTCAAATTGCCAACACCAAATTTACTCACGATGAGCTATTACAAGTATGTGTTGCTTCTCGGTCATCTGCTAAACTTCTGGTTCAAATTATTTGAATTTTTAGTATGTTATAGTTAAAACTCTAGAGAATATGGCCCCCATTTTGTTTTACTGTTTGAAGAGTATTTCTTACATAAATACGTCGAATTTCACGTTCAAAAATGCACTTCATTTATATTTTTTTATTCAAAGCCGTGATTTATAAACTAAATTTTAAATACGGAGGCCACCTTCCTTGGATCTTTCTGCTTATTTACGTATATTGTAGATTCAATTTGGTTCAGTATTAATCGCACTGCCTGCTCTCGAGTGAAGTCATGATAACCGCAATTTTAAGTTAAATTTCGTAAGAGTAAATCGCCACCTTAAGTTATTCATATATTGCTTTGTATAGTTTGTATGTTGTTTTATATGTTTTTCTATTCGATTTCTGTTTTGTGTTGTAGTAAGTACGGGGATATAAATAAAACTACCATAAAAAAAGTTGTCGCAGATATTTGGCGTAGTATTTCCAATTAGTATATAGGATAAACGTTATTAATAAATTCATGTTTTTTGCTACGTAAGATAATATAACAATAAAAGTGGTTCACGGCGACATAACAATTTGAAATCTTTCTTTTGTAGCAAACGCAACTCTACATATGTATATCAAAATAATGGTTTCAAAGAAGACTTACTCTTAATATATAAACATTTCGAAAAATGAGCATTCCACTTTAGACAGAATTTTTATTAGACTCCAAATTTCTTTCGAATACCAAAGAGATCGAACTATATTATTAAAATTAAAATCAACACAACGAGGTTAACTACCGTAAAACTTGGTGCGAGCAAATACATGCTATTGCATGCACTTCTTTAAATTACGGTAAATCCTAACAAAGACAATATCAAGTCATGGATATACAAAAACGTATATATAATATAACTTAAATTAAACAAAAAGGCAGAAGGTGTATACTTTTGCCCACAATGTTTAAATTTACAAACAAAGAACTACTTCCACATTGGGCGATATAATTTCTGCAATAAAAGAATTACAAGATAGTTATATCATTTAGTTCCGGTAGAAAAACCAACTCCATATCATTGTCGATCTAATACTATTAAAATAGAGTAGGAATTTTGTAGTGCCAATTACATAAGTTTACAAGCCTTATCCAAGGATAGGTTAAAGAATTATGAGGCGAATCTCTGATATGTAGTAAAATTCTTGAAGGTTTTGAGAACAATTTCTTTCAGCAAACTGGAGAAACCACGTGGAAAATTATTCACATATTCGATGGGTCAGATTCTTATAGAGAAATAGTACAAATGAAATAGGGGAAAGGGAACCATTTATTTAACATAACAAGTCGTGTACGTAGATATGCATAAGAAATAACCTGCTGAGAATGTTACCAAATTAAAAGCCAGAATGAAGAAAATATGAAATCAATGATATACGCTATAGAATACTAGGACATTATTTATAGTGTCACATATTCGATTCATATTAGTTGAGACCCATACTTTTTTGATCTGGTAGAGGAACGCTTTTATTGACAATATTTAAACTGCAAGTTATTTATAAATGATGTAGGTTAATTATTGTCATGCAGTTAGGGTCCAGCAATAAAACAGTATTGGCAAGTGATTAACAGCAACACTTTACGTCGTAAATTTTTAATTGCTCTTATAACATGTAACCGACTGGAAAGCAAACTTTCTACAAGGAACACCTTTGCTTAAATCGTAAACAAACGCCTACAACATGGAAGGATCTGGTCTACGATAAATTATTCAATACAGTAATACAGTAACCGTCATATTTCTACGGCCAACGATGAGACAAAATAATACTTCTAAGTTAGAAAGAGACACAGTTGTCTCACTATTTAATAGAAGGGAGTACACATTTATGTTCGCGTAGTGCACGCTTAGGTAATATGTATTGCTTCCATGTTTTCCTACAGCAAATCAATATAGTGCAGGCTCGGTGCCCGGCATATTTCCGCCTCATTAACCATACGTAGCTGACTGTTTAATACAGCGTGTTCGAATAAAAATTGCATAAGGGTTAGCCACGGAGAACAAAATGAGCGTAACTCCATGATTGAGTGTTTAATAACTGCCAACATACTGTCATTGGCAATACATGACATTGCAATGCAAAGTAATTATCCATTATTCTAGGAGAGCAACATAAAAATTGTAACGACTGGTCTTGGTCATGATCAGTTGTTATTATTTTTCTTAAATTTCTCAACTTGCTTCGCATATTTGAAAATAATCTAAATAATGCAAGAAAGGCAAAGCCGAGTAAATATTTATAGAGGAACAGAATTATACGTTCATATGTACTTTTAGGACTTTTCTCCGATTGTATAGTTACAATAGGCATTTCTACACTGAAGTAAGATTTAAGTTGATGTTTGTTATTCCATAAAATGAAATCTGGGCTTTTTAAGTGTTGTGATCCTGATAACTATAAATGTTTGTTAATTAATCGATCGTCATAAATTTTGCATAATACCTGGATTCCTATTGTGAGCACAGAAGCTTTTGTAACAATTATTTAGTTGCTATTAAATATTCACATATAATCTCATAAGAGCATTAATTCTTTCCGGAAATTTTTTTGAGTGCGTTCCAACAACGTCGTATTAATTTGACCGAGCGGGACGCGAGGGCAAATTAGGACGTTGTTGAATGCACGAAAAATAATTTCCGGATATGAATTAATGCTCGAATGCAGATTCGGTAAGAAAATCGTAACGACACAAACCCTAAAAAGAAGTAATGTCTACCTACAAAAAATTTCCAAGAAATTTTGTTGTTGTCTTGGATACGGCTCGTGAACTAATTTTTCTATTGGTCATTAATGAGTGTCGTACGATTTTCTATATTAATCAATATAGAGTATGAGTATTATATTACATTTAACAGAATATAATTGGAAAAGAAATCTTTTTCAATTATTATTAAAGACTTTACAATCTGTCATTGTTGACATTTAGTAAATGATATAATATTTCACATGCATGTCATGGTGGAAAATATCCATTAACAAATTCCTTAAATTAAAAACTAACTAGATTGGTACGTAGTTATTATAGCTTAACACACAATCACTCGAATCTATTTGGGAGTTTAGATGTCCTTATTCTCTTAAAAAGAGATCTAAATAAAAATTTACTTGCTGCTAGATAAAACATTAGCGCTATCATGTAAATTTTAAAAAATTGTTGGGAAAAGCTTCGTTAATCGAGATATCACAAGTACAACTTATTTACGTTACAAAAACGCTATGATGGCCGAGCATGACAGTCAATAAGTGAAACTTTGTATCCCAGAGTTCATAAGTAAAAAATTTAAGAAAAAATGTGAATTTTATAATTACAAAACAATTTTATATTTTTTGTTCATAGGTATTTACAAGAAGATCAGAAGACTGATTTCTTACGTTAATTACTAAGAATTTTTTGTCTTAAAAGAAATCATTAACAATTTTTGGCAACAAACCCTTCACAATTCCGCGAAATAACTGAATGACATAAAAAACATGTTTCGCCTACCGTGTGCTACTTCGCTACCCAAGCTTACGCCACTGCTGGTAGATGTAGAATCCGTTATTCAGCCTTGAACCTGCATGTAAGATGGCCGGTGCTGGAGAATTTGAATTCCGGTGGACGTCTATCTGCTTGATGTGCCAGCAACCACCAAGACTCGCTTACAATTTGTGCTGGTATTTAACTTTCGTGGTTTTCACTTACACCTTCGCACACACTCAAATTCTAGCAATAGAAGTAGATGGTATAATTAGCACATAAAATTTTCTTGTTTTGGTACACTGGTACGTACAAGATTTAATTTTAGTTATATTTAATTTTTAACACCAATAACTTAAATTTTTTAAATTTAAACCGACATAGTTTCTACGTTAAGTAATTCGAAGTCAAATCGATATAGTTCTTGCGTTATTGTTTTCCAAGTCAAACCGACATAGTGTTTACGTTATTAATTGGGAAGTTAAACCCACACAGTGTTTGCGTATATACCGGGTGACAATGAAACTACTACCCACGGCCGCATTTTGAGACGGCTTGAGATAGAAATATGCAATTCGGTATGTCGATAGGGTTGCAACTTCAATTGTTTTTAAAAACCATAGTAACCTCTGTCCTGGCCTACTCCGTTTTTTTAAATACAAACAAATAAGAATTACGGCTTATTTTAGACATATGGTATGTTAGACAAAAGTTATTTAGAATTATTCAGAGAGTCACAAAAAGAGAAAATATAAAGAGTGTTATATTTAAAATAACAAAGTCAAGCTCATTTCCGGTGAAACCGGAAACGACATTCAATTGTTTTTATGTTAAAATTGTTCACAATTTTCAACCCTATCGACATACCGAATTGCATATTTCTATCTTAAGCTGTTTCGAAATGCCGCCGTGGGTAGTAGTTTCATTGTCACCAGGTATACTCGAAGTGATGCTAAAATGTCTGTAATTTGTTTTTATACTCTAATTTAGCCACGCCCAAAAACTTTTTTTAATTGTTTGCTAAACTGGTGTGTTTTACTGCAAATTGGTCACTACAGATTAAAATGGCGGTTATAAACAAAAGAAAAACGGTCACGCCACATGGATGCACCGAAAACTAACTATTTTTACGCGTCACATCAAATATAAAACCTCAAACTACATCAAAAAGGGCGGAAAACCTACAACTTAATCGATTATTACACTAATTGTCCATGTAATTTTAAATTTTATGTACGTTTTAGCTCAGTCACTAAACGATAGAGCTGCAATACATTTTTCAAACAAATTCTGCAGTTCTGTCGAGCCTTGATAAAGTCACGAGGAAATCCTCACCGGGATGACTGCTACATAATATCTTCCTTGCCTTAAAGTTGATTATCAATGAAACCCTATGACCGATCAGTGCCGCAGCCCATTCGGGGTTCACCTAGTTTCAGCGAAAGCAAATGCAATTTGGCCATCACATCATCTTCTCGCTTTTTATGGGTTTGATTGTTTACAACGTCACATCAACACCTTCACCATGGCTTTGTCTGTGGTGCTTTACTTTAACCAATTGCGGCAAAATTGATTAGGGTGAATAAGTTTGTAAACGTTCAAATCTTGATTTTCCTGTTTATATGCCAAATGTATCATGTATACAGCGTGTCTACTTAAGTTGGCGCCATATGAAAAACTTTATTATTATAAGTTTTACAAAAAAAAGTAATTCTTTATAAAAATCTCTGCTTTCGAAAACAATATTATTCAGCTATTCACATTTGACATCGAATGTACAGGGTGTCCACAAATTGAAAAAGTTTGATAGGAATTTTTTGACCACTTCAATGTTAAATTACATTTTGCAAATCCTAATTGTAAAACACGTTACCTTTTATCTTAATTAAACAGTCATCATACTTCAAATGTTTAATCGACTATCTGTAACAGTTTAGCGATGCATGTAAACAAACAAATAATAATAAAGTAATACCCAACAGAATAATGAATTTTCTACTGTAATACACAAAAATAAACGGAATAGTTTAAAATCTAGTTTTCTCTGACAATGACATTTCTCTTACCGAACGTCAGTGTAGTAAAAAATAAACAAATATGCCGGCGACATTGAGTTTAGAAGAGAAAATTTAAGTTGTATTAATTGTGGGTGACAAATATAAAAGCTTTCGAGAAGCTGCAGACATCTTTAATCATCGACATCCACAGAAACATATTCACCAGTCAACAGTTAGGAAAATTCAGCCATTTTTAATTGCAATTCCGTGACCATTTGTAGCGGTTTTGGTACAAAGTTGGCGAGTCTGCCTGTATATCTGGTCCGTTCCGGTCATATTTTATCATATAATACTTCAGCTTGTCGCATCTAAAATTCTAAAGCTAGCACGCGCGCAACTTCGCTCCGCGCTAGGCTCTAGCCGTTTCCCTCCCAGCTGCAGTGTGCGTCATCCTATTTATTTCAGTTTAAAACGAGGCCCTGCGAGTGCGACAGAGAAGCATTCCTTTCTTCGTATTCTTTTGTATTCTCGCCGCAGAGGACAGAACAGTCGTGATAAGGCAAGTTTGTCGCCCCCTGCGCTTCGCACGTGTGGGGGCGTCCGTGTTGTTGTGCTTTGTTTATTGAGTCAGAGACTGCTCTGGGCAAGTGGTGCTCGTGGTTTGTGTCGATGTCCTAAGTATGCCAATGCCGCTCATTTAGTAGATTACGACGGCTTGTTAGCCAATATTTCCGTCATCTGAGGATGGGATCAATTTTCTCGAGCAGGCTAAATATCGGTTTCGCAGGTTTGTGGTCGCTAGGAGAGGGTTATGCAACCGCCCCGTAGATATCAAATCTATCTTCCAGATGTCATCAAATCCCGCCACCCTTTAGGCTAATTTGACCGCTGTGCGATAGCCGCAGTCTGTTTGCTGCGGTCAGAGCCTCGCCGATGGGCCGAACCAACTAAGAAACAAAGTATTTAGTGTTCTTTAATTTATGCGCTAATTGCTGTGTGTTGCCGTCGATTCGGCTAGCGTGTGTCCCTAAATGACTCACGCTTGCTAGATCGAAACTGTGCGAGTTCCTGTTTGCATTCTAGCGTGTGTAACCAAATTAATCACGCTTGCTAAAAACTTTCCAATCGCAGCTGTGTACGCCTATATCGGCGTTCTAGCGTGTGTAACTAAATCAAATAAAATCGCCAGTGGCGTTTCCTAAAGCAATGCGCGTTCGTCGTTGTAGCGCATTCTTCTGTAACTAATCAGACATCTTTGCTAGTGGAATTTTCTTAAAATATTGAGCATGCTTTGTTGTGTTTCAGTCTGTTGTGCTTAATTAAATATTTGGGTTAATAGAATGTAACTCGAGCTTTGCGCGTTCAGTGCTGTACTTAATTATTTCGTACTCAGTTAGATCTATACTGGCTAGCAGCATTTGACCAAAGCTGTGTGCAATGTAGGGAATTAAATATATGCATTTTCCAAGTATCTTTGGCCAAAGCCATTACGTTCACTACGGCGCGGCGCTTTACTTTCGGGTACTCAATTAAAGTTATTTGCTGGTAGCTTTTTCTCATGCACTGGGTGCTCCTTTCTTGAGTGTTCTTTGTACTTTTATGTAAGTGTAGATAAAAGATAAGGCGTTCCCAGCTGGGCCTAATTAATATTCGTGTAGAGTAAGCCTTGTACACTATTATATGCGCCGATCTCGGTCTGCCCACATGTAACTTTCAACCAGTGGTTTGGCTCAATAGATTTGTTACTAGACTGGACCTATGATAATCTCGGTTATATGTACATGATGAATTACAGGGTCAGTATTTCGGTTAAGCGTGGGTTTTCCCTATTGGGTCTTGTGGCGGCCATTTTTTTTGTAACATCCTATACATACCGTCACACTTGCCCTGTGGTGTACCGTTTCTAGGACCACGCCCATCTCCCTGAGCTTATTCGAGCCGTGGCCTTTAGCCTGTTTTGTAGTGATTTCCAATGTAAGTGAAACGTTTCCCGAACAGAACTAGTATTCGGCACTCGCTCATCCGTGAGTGTCGCTAAAGCAGTTTGATACTGTAATAACTTGTCTTATTTTGACACTGAAACCCTCTTATTTCACATATATTGCGATTGACTGCTGCTTTTGAGTTTATGAGTTCTTGTTTCTATCTGAGCACATTTGTTGTATAATTACTCGTTGGCGCCCTGAGATATTATTTGTATTTTAGTAATTTTGTAAAGGACTGTACGCCGTTTCCACTGTTTAGCTGCTTTCCCCGCAATTTACAATCGAATAACATTTTTTCTCTCATCGAACAAAAACTTACGGTTTCTTAACGTGATTTCATGTTGAAAATGCATGATTTTAGTACGTTAGCGTCGTTGTTAGACGACAAACAGTAACAGTATGTAAATGAACTTTTTGCTGGGACGACAAGATATAACAGTCCGGAATAACATTTCAGCCTAGACCGAAAAGTACTTTGCCGGCTTAGGCCATCAAAGACGTAATATAATGTAAACCAAATTTTGGTTAATTTCAGATTGGAGCAAAGATAGTATGTGTAACACATACGAAAAGTAGATTTCCTGAACCCCTATGATTGTGTTGTCTCGGCAGCCGCTTGGGCAGCAATTTCTACAGTGTGTCAGTGATATATCACTTTTCCTACTAGTTACACAATATACTTTGTACTATTGTAGGATAAACCATGTATACAGGATAAACCACGTATACGCATTAGTAAATTGCGAAGTAAGGTGACTTGTATTTTAATAACATTTAAAATAGCGGGCTGCAAATGTCTTTTTGCAGACACAATATTTCGAGTTCTGAAAATTGCACAAAGCAATGACCACGTTATGTGTTTTCTGTTACAGTAATTTTGTCGTTTTTGGAATGGTATCTGAGTGATTTATTTTCAACAATAAAGATTCCTCAGAAGAAATTTACCTATATTAATCTACTCTTCATGCTCCTTATTTGAGTTCTCTGTCACACAAAAAATATTAAACTAAGAGCACGTCGCGTCGGGACAAAGGTCAATCAACAAAATAACGTGTTTCTTTTACGTCTAGCTGAAATCAATGTATTTGATGATTGTGTTTCCAATCGATCTTAGATTTTCCTATCTGGTACTCTTGGATTACATTTTTCGGTTTAACTATAACTTCTACATACCTTGATGGTTCAAAGGAAATACTATGCGAAAGTTTTTCGGGTATATCCGAAATTTAGTAGGAATAGTAGAGCGCCACGAAACGATTTCAGAATTATATACGATACTTATTACCTAATTTATACATGTATTATGGCAACACGTTTAGTTGTAGAATGAAGCTAAATGCACTGTAATTTGCTGCAGTATATAGTAACCATTTCACTAGTAGATTAAACTATGTAACCACTACAACCCAATTATGCATCCACCCTTAAGTGCGCCGATAAATCCATTCATATTTCAAAAGTAGCAGCGATCGTTTAGTTCTCGTTAAAATGGGTTAAAAGGCTAACCTCGTTCATATACGATTTAATTTATAGAAAGCCGACTGGCGCTATCGCGCTAGTTTTCATGAAAAATCTCATTTACCTGAACTTTGGCTGACACAACCGGCAGCGATGCAGTTGTTTGGCTATCTTGAAAAGTTTTAAAAATGCACAACCTGCAATCGAGTTTTACAGATTACGAGGGTTGCGCAGAAAATTGTTAGTTGTTAAAAGACCGTAGCATTTTTTAACAAAAAGTGTTTATTGTTTTTCAAAATATTCTCCAGTCAGACTAATACACTTGTGCATTCTTTGAAACCACTTTTTAAAACATTCGGAAAATTCATTTTCTGAAAGGTCCTCAAAAATTCTTTGAAATTGTGTAACTGCTGATCTGCGCTGGAAAATCTTTTACCTCGCAGTATTTTTTAACAGTTGAAAACAAAAAAAGGCGCACGGCACCAGATCTGGCCTATACGGAGGATGAGTTACAAATTGAACTCCCGAATCTTTCAAAAAATCCATTGTTCTGGCAGTAGTGTGGGAGGATGCGTTGTCATGATGGACTAAGATGTTACGCAAACCGGTCCTTTGGCGACCTGTCTGTAATTTTCCACACATCTGTGGTAAAGCCACTTCACAGTGCCATTCAGAATTAACATTTCTGCGATCTTCAAGTGGAATAACAGCAACAGGACCACTTCGGCGGAGAAAAACAGCAGTCGTTTTCGTATTGACGCTTCTGCCACGAATTACTTTTGTGGGAAGGTCTTCATCTTCGAATACCCAAACACTAGACTGCTGTTTAGTTTCAGGGTCGTAATTGTATACCCAATATTTGTCACCTGTTACAATGTATGCCACTGGCTTAGAAACTCCTCCATCAAATTTTTGCAACATAAATTTACACCGCAATACTCGATCCTGTTTTTGACTTTCTGAGAGCAAATGCGGTATCCAATGGCTTGCTAGCTTTCTTACCCTAAGATGTTTATGTAAAATGGTATTCACCGCCGAGGATCCAATCTTCACTTCCTCCTATATCTCCCTATAAGTAATATTTCGATTGGACTGAATCAACCTTGCCACACGATCAACATTTTCTGAACAGGCAGCTTCTGCAGGTCTTCCAGGTCTTGCTTCATCTTCTAGCAGCTCTCGCTCTCGTAGAAATTCGCGGAACCAATGACTAACCGCGGATAATGAAGGGTCAGCATCGCCAAAAGCTGCTATAAAATTTTCATGGCTTTGCTGGTATCCTAACTGTATTTTATAGTCATAGAAAATCATAGCTCTAAAGGCAGTTCGCGGAATACTCGGAACGTTTGACAATCGTGGGTAACGAATGTCAACTAATGCGACATTCAATTGTTGCAATTGCTTCTAGCCAATTGAGCTTCCATGGCCATGGCTTCCACTAACTATTAGCAGAGCATCCCTCGTAAACTCATACATTATTTTTTTAAGTATCTTGTTTTATAATTGCCGCAATTAATAATATTACAGATTTATATTATGTTTTGGTTTTTAGCAGTGTCTCCAAACGTGCTTAAATGAATTTAAAATATTAGAAGAAGGCAGTCGATTATCGCAACTAAACTGTGAGGAGAATATGAAAAGGATGACATGGTGCTAACTGCTATAAAACGTAAATGCTTTATTTCAAAACTACGACTTTTATATATTATTATAATATTTAGCAAAAGTTGAGTATGAGAATCCAGTGTCTCGAGGAGGAGAAACTCATTTTTATTAGTCTGCCCACGGGTTCATTAGAGAAACGGAGTTTTGAAAGATGAACGGAATAAAGAATTATGTGCAGACTTTCAGTTCCCTAGAAAGCTACGAACTTGTCCTTGGTGCCTGCAAACTTAATTCGGAGTAATATAGAATTATCTACTTTACAGTAATACAACCGTGTCAAAATAAAATACATGTAGAAAGCTTTGAGTGTTTTAATTGCTAATTTATTTCGGTTCTTGTTTATTTTTAAAAAATGTTTCTCTGATTATTTTAGATGAAACAACGCAAAGGCAAATTTCGATGTAATTCTTTCAGCGCGCATTGTAATATTTCAAAACATGACTAGAAATATTGCAACAAGATTACTTACGCTTGCTGAATACAAAGGGTTAATAATAAGCTCCGCTGCTCAGGTAATTATAAGTAGACTAGTTTGTTCTTTCAAAGTTCTCAAAATAAATAATGTTACTTAATGACAATGGCCGTGAAAGCCTCAAAAATCATCTAAATAAATAATGTCGTTCATCTTTTACCTATCAGTTTCCCTTCTACTAAGACGCAGCCTTTCTTTCTGCTGAGCAGTTGACTTCTTTAACTTTAATTTCTGTATATATTAGCATGGTTTAATCAAATAATTTCCGTTTGTGCTCGGAAAAACAAGATTGGAATACTGACTACATTTTGAATAAATAATCAAAACTTAATGGAATAAAACCGGTGCTGCTGTATAAAACAAGTTTTGCAATCGTCTCGAATGTGTGTATTTATTTATTCGGATAGTGTCTAAACGAATTTAAATCGTCAAATCCTAACTTGAAGAATGCTGCTGGTTGCTAATTGACATTTTTACTTAAATCATAGTTTTTTTAACTTTCTGTAAGTCACTACAAAGGTACTATCGTTTTTACATCCTTGTAACATGGTCTCATGAGAATGTGATGAGTAAATTCCTTTTTATGCTTTTGGTTATTTAAAAACTGGTTATTATATACAGGGTGTCTCGCGAAGTTCTCCCAGCACTCAAGGAGCATGTTCTTGATATCATTTCAAACAAATAAGTCCAGATGAACATGTGCCCTATTCTCAGTATTTATTGAGCTATACACATTTCAAACTAAATTAATCTTAAATAATTTTTATTTCTATGACATTAAAAATAACAATATCAATGACTGCAGATTAATAATTTAAAAGAACGTAGTCATAAATGTTCAAAAATTCCACCTCCTACTTTAATGCATTTAGCCGCACGCCTGTGAATACCACACGTTCCAGTCATTACCTTAGCATGGCTGTCTTTTATTTGTGCTGCAGCGTTAAAAATTCCCTGGATTAAAGCTTCGCATGTTTCTACTTTTTCTTCGTACACCAACTCCTTCATCCAATCCCATATGTTGTAATCTAGAAGATTTAGATCTGGAGATCTGGCCGGCCAATTGTGTGGTCCACTCTACTAATCCAATATTGAGAATAGGACACATGTCCATATGAACTTTTTTAGTTGAAATTATCTCAAGAACATTCTCCTTAAGTGCCCGGAAAACTTCGCAAGACACCATGTATATATATATTGCTGTGATATGTCTCGTGCTATGGTACACGTAATTAAAATTAAAAATTATTATTTGACGAGAAAGCTGTGTTAATTATTAACCTTTCCATCTTCCATTCTTACCAGTTTGGTTATCATTGTAGAGCTCAACAATTACAATAAAATATTTCGCGAGCTAAAAGAGCACATACCAATGAAGAAACACGTTAACTTTTTTCACTTTCCGTCACTGGTTGATGATCCGCTGAAAATTAGACCCGCACGCAGCTGAAACTGTAGATATGCAAAATGTTCGCTCTCGCATTTCTTGTTGTAACTAATTACTTTGAAGAAATTTGTATGAGTTGCTCCAAATCAGAATACCAGCAATCAAACTTAGATATCCAACCCCACAAACAATTGACACTATTTATTTCCACGTAAGTGACAGTTTTTAAAGAAAACAAAATTGCAAACTACGTCACCAAATCAAATAATTTAACCTAAAAACAGGAGGACGACCGACGCGACGTGGGTTTGCGTCGAATAATTTGGTGAAGTATCCAAAAATACCGTGCTGGTTTTATTTATACCTTCAGAAAACAAGAGTGCCAAAGCTAGGCATTGGTTTAAATTTAAGCAATTTCTTAGCAATACAGAACCGATACAAAAATTTTAATAAACAAACGCCTGTCGCAATTTGAAAAAGATGCAACAATTAATTACGTATAATCCTTAAATCTAAATGCAAAAGTAGTTGCACCACCATTTTCAGCGAATTTCAAAGTACAAATGTCCACAATTTTATTTCCATTAGTTTAGGCCTCATGTCAAACCATTTTAGCACGGCTAAGGCGGTACCCCACATTAAAATGTACTGCCGGAAAAGTGTTGCCACACTTTTGCTGTACTTGTGTAAGTGTTATCTTCAAAGGGGTAATATTTCAACGGAGTTCTGTACCACCATCAGATGTTATACTGCGGCTTGCGGTCATCCGCTTATATCACGGAGTCCAACCGCTCTGCCAGAGTATGAAGGCTTCAAGAAGTCCAGGAACACCTCCTTCAAGCATGTCTCTGACCTGCAGCTTACACGGGATCCTCCATACAACATATTCCCTACTCGATCAGACTTGTCGCGGCTCCAAATGTATGTGAACTCGTAGATCTCATGTGTGCAGTACTAAATCTTCTGTGTTTGTAGACTCCCAATTAATGGCACACATCCTGCTTCTTGGTTATTGGCATCGATTTCCACAGTTGCCGCCTCAAACCAGCTTTGATTTCAGCCGCCAGCGGAGAGTAACGGCCTCATCTGCCTTCCAGTGCCCTAAGTGCATCCTTTCTGATGTTGTGATCCGGTTTTATGCATTTTTTAAACCGTAATTATACCGTAAGTTTTTTTTAATACACTAAAAACGCACTGAGTCGTACACTGAATCGCATAAAACGTTGTCCAAATGTGTTATTCTGTGCTCTCTAGAACTAACATGCGGCCCTATTGGTCTTAAATTCTTCCGGAAACCATGAAGATGCCTTAGAAATGCAATTGATATGTGAGATGCAATTTGCATGAGTTTATCCTAAATTACTATGAGTTAATTGATCATTAAGAAGAAGAAGAAGCTCCTAAATATTACTTTTAAACATACTTATGCCCTAAATTTGATTATTAATCGCTATATCTTACGGCAGGAAAATTTGTTTATGTTGTTGATTATCCCTTGGAAAATGAATTTTATTACCTACTCAGTACCTTTAATTGCAAAAATGTTTAACGTACAAGAGAATATTCATATCTTCTAATATTTTTGAAGTATCAGTTTATACAGTTGAGTGCCTTTGTGTAGTATACAAAGCAAAAATACATTGTTACACCAAATTATCGTGCTTTCTTTATTAATTGACGGACGTTTAAGGTTGGCTCTACAACCGGTCCCAGGTACAAAGCCAGTTCCCTCGCCTGGTATTTGCGAAAAGAGAAATCACTTTCATACGTTCATGAAGGATGTTTAATAGTATATCACCTAGATGTGGATATTGTTACAATGTCCAAATTACATATAACACGCGTAAAACTTAAATCGGCAGTGTTATTGTAACGTATATTACTACATTGCATTACAGCGGATGTTTCCAAAACACTTATTCGATGTTGATCCATTGTTGCTTTAAGTGGAGTTGGATTTTAATAATAAATGTAAATGAACTTGAAGTCTTCCCCACAGATTTATTTGATTTACAAAAGATGAAAAGATTTTGGTAAATCAAATAAATTTTTGGGGAAGACTTCAAGTTCTTCATTTACATTTATTATCCAAAACACTTAGCATATTTTGTACATCTTTGATATTCCCAGTTCACCATTAACTGAAAATGTTAGCTGTCAGTAGCAACGGTTTCATTTCAAAACATACGAGGTTGTAAACAAATACAGCCGGACTGGTATTGTAACTTTGTTACATTGCTGTCTTCAAAGTAAAATCACTTACGAATACATATCGAGAGATCCAAAAAAACCTGTTCCTCAGCGGGCTGTGGAAATTCAACGTACGAATAATATGTTGGTGACACTGTACGTCAATGTCAAATTCGACGTTATCAGGTTAGGTTTTCCGTCAGTTATGACACAAAATGACGCAAATCCTAACCTGCTAACCTCGAATTTTACATTGACGTACAGTGTCACCAACATATTATTCGTACGTTGAATTTCCACAGCCCGCTGAGGAACAGTTTTTTTTTTGGATCTCTCGATATAATGTGCTACTATTTAAATCAATGTTAAATGTCGGATTGTATAAGACAGTTCATACTCTAACGTTCTTCTTTTCATCTCTTTTACAGATGCAAAATTAACTTAATTTTTAGGAAGAAATAAAAATTTCAGGAAACCAGTTCCGGAAAGTAGGATGGATGTTTAATCATAGTATTTGAGGCGGTATGAGACAAATTTGGTTAGTATACTGCATTTTTTGAAAATGCGTTGTCGCTTTGCGCAGTTGCAGTTAGAATCTAAAAGTTTAGAAAAGAGCAACATTCGAAATTTCCCTTGGAATTCAAGAGGACGGCTATTTTGCAAAATGAAGTCCTGAATATAGATAGTTTTAAGTCGTATGGTATTTGGTGACGTTTATATATGTTTTTCATTCGTATCTAAAGTCAAAATCAACACGAAGCAGACTAAGATAATTTTATTATAAAATAGGAAGAACCATAAAGATACAAAAATATTTGTGCTTTCATTCAGGATCTTAAAATTTTAACTTATAGTTGAAGCACATCAGTGTGCATGGGACACCAGCAGATTTACAAGAGCATGGTTGCGTGATCTACTCTGATACTCGACAATTTACCTCGCTCTGTCCAGCCCCATTGAACTGGAGTTGATATATCAGTGATGATGGTGATTTCGTCGCCCCATATATGTCCACCTCGAAAAGTGTGTAGGGCTAAGGCATCAGATGTAGGAGAAAGGTTTGTCAATGGTTTAACTTTGTCGCAAAAAAATCGTTGCGTGCTGCGTTAAGAATTCTAAAAGCTGTCTAACGTTAAGCTGCATTATAGGTAGTGAACTGAAAATGTCAGTGAACTCGTTAATTACTCCTTCATAAATCTTCCATGTCTTTCAGGAAGAGTGTTTACCTTTGCAACTGCAAACGTGACTGTGTCGCAGCCTCTGAACGCGTGGGAATCACGGAAGGTTGTGGATTTGCTTTCTCTTATTTTTTTTGCTACTTAATGTATTGGCAGGAAGCGTTGCCTTCGGATAGAGCCATACAGGATCCATACCTTAGTTAGTACCAAGGATTTTAAAATGTGAAAGAATGATAATGCTAACACGTCGTCAGTATCCGTGTATTGTAACATCATAGCGGGTCATATCGCGCACATGAAAGATGGACGACCATCTACTTCTTCCATTTTCTCACATGAAGCGCCAGCTAGGAATGTGTATTGGTTGTTAGCTGAGATGTGTGTTGGTAATATAAACTTGACTAAAATAATGCAGAACAGACTTTGCAAGCAGAATAAAAAGTTCTTCCTTATATCTTTAATTTAAAAGAAAATCAGGCCACTTGTGTGGTAGTTTTGTTTCTGGAGCTACCAGATCCTGGGTACTGTAGAACACCATTTTTCAATCTATCAGTAGTATATATTTGCCAAACTAAATCTATACGACTCGCAGATACGAACGACATTTCGTAACAAAGTCTACCGAAAATCTTTTATACAGTATTCTCTACATAGTCTTGTAGAATATGGTTCCATGCCATGTATAAGGGCTGAACTAGTATAAACAGCTCCACCTGAATGTCCACAAAATTCAATGGGTTCTATCAACTCAGCTATGATATAATGTCCGGTCGCTCTTCCTTCCTGTACTAAACTCACCATTCACATATAAGTTAGGCGGTCACGGCTGATTTTCATGAAGACTTTCAGATCAATCTCCCTGTTCTGACTAGCCATACACAATTTAGAGAAAAACTGTTCATCACTGCGCTTAACCTTGTTTTTATGCATGTTTTTTGTATTCCGCAGTTTAGGGTTTTAGTGTTAACTTTACCCTACAGAGTCTCAAAAACAGTTTTGGATTTATTAATGAGCTTTTCCTTTACAAAAGTCTTGTACATATTGTTGCCATTAACTTCTAGAGCATTTAAGGTGCCAACACCTTCCTATATCACTACCAATGTGCTATCAACTGCAATGAGATAGATATTCAGTAATTTCTTGAAATGTGTTGCCTTAATCAAAGAAGCTCTCTTGCAAAGCACAAGTATCATTCCTAAACTTGTTCTGGTATGCCACTGTTGAAAACTGATTTTTTTACATTTCAAATTTACAAAAAAAGGTATAAATTTATCGCTTTATGTTGATTTTGTCCTTAGATACGTGCTGTTCGAGTCATAATATGTAACCATATGTACGCGACACCAAACACGATGTAACTTGACAAATTGTTGGAATTTTTATCCTCTGAACGCCATTTTGGAAAATCGCCGCTACCTTAGATAATAAGGAAAATTTAAAATGTCTTCCCTTCCTAAAAGGTTGTTTTAGGTTTTAACTACTACTGTACAAAGCGGCAATCAATGCTCAAATCGTGCATTATACCGTACTGTTTTGTATTATATTATCGATCCCTTCATTCTACCTTGCGGTGTAGGGGCTTGTGATTTATGAGCTTACGTCTGGCGGTATAATGCTCAACTTGCCCCGGATTCGTTATACAAGGTAAGAGCGCGCCTTTTGCGCTAGCGCAGCCACCATTGTGTGAGGTGTGTGTCATGGTGATTTGTTGACTTTGTTACTCTATCTCTTAGGTCTGTGGTTCTGAGTAGAGAACAGTTAATTTGGTGCCAACTGTGAATGGTCTCACCGAGCCCGATTCCAATCGCCAAGGCTGCGGAAAATTCCGGCCCCCGCGGGATTCGAACCGAGAAATTGCTTAATGCAAGCGTAGCGCCTACCCAACTGCGCTACGCAGCTTCTTAGTATACCGTACTACTTTGTACTATTGTACTATTTTTACTGTAATAACTAAGATTGCTTTATAGGTAAACCACTGGCTGCCGGTGGGATATTTTGTTGCCTCCTTTTTTTTATGCAATTCAGCTCCTCAGCTTCTTAATCTATCAGACAACTTATTGTCCAGTTCAATACGGTCCTGATGATCCTGCTTGAGTTAACCCACCCATTCAACACCACGGATATTGAGTTTGAAATACAACGCTGAAACAATTTCGAGCGACTCATGGGAGTTTGGTCGCAATGATCAAGCCATTGATGGGCGGTTAGTTTCGCAATCGTATCTTTCATTGCAAATAATTTCCAGGAAATCAAATTCTCCGTTAAAATGTGGTTAGCACTTAAGCTATTTAAACAACTATTTCAGCTATTGATCAAACACCCAATCTACTGTTTTTGAACAACAGGTGCTTTTTCCATGTTGCTTTTGGTAACTACAGTGCATGGGCGTGTTTGAAAATCATCATTATTTCTCTGCTTTCAAAACAATGTTCTCTTTTGAAACCTCTTTAGCAATAGCTTAGTAAATAAATAAAAAGCCCCTTTCGCTGATATTCTGACAATAAACTTGATATTAAAAAGATATTCAAATTTAGAATCCGTAAAATCACGCCTGTACTACAACATTCTGCAGTACTAGTGGATAAAGTGATTCAGTAAATTTGTTGTCCTTAACATAATACATACAATGTGGAAATTAACTAACGCATAAATTCGGTAACTCCATTAATGATCGTTTTTGGGAAAACATCTCGAAGAGGTGTAGCGAGTTAAATTGCAGCATGTATTTTAAAGTAATTTTCAGATTTTTAGATCACTTGTTTTAAATATTATAACGTCATCAATATTTTTTATGACAACCTATATTGTTTTTATTTATTTCGGTGGTAACTTTTAATCTCTTTCCAACAGTATAAACCTTGGAATAGGTTACATTAGAACGAAATAAGAAAGGTTGATGGTTCATATAGTAAAGATGGATCAAATTAACAGGGAAATTCTAGTAATCTGGGTTTAAACAAAAAACTTAGTGTAAGTGATGCTCACACCTCCCTGCAGTAATGCGAGATCAGTTCTAGGGTGAAACGGTAAAAGGGCTTAGTGACAAAAATAATTTAAAAAAAATAAAATAAAAAGAAAAGCGTAATTCTAGTTACTTGGGTTTGAAACAAAAAAATTAATAGTGATTACTTTTGACTTTGACAATATTTCCAAAATAACTAATGATTGTACAATTATCGGTTTTTGTTTTAAGACCAGGTAACTATCCTTACTATTTGAAGCTTAAGGACATTTAAAAGAAATCCTACTGTAACTTATTCAAAATGTTATACCGTTAAAATAGATTAAAATTTGTTACCGAAAATATTACTAAAATATACACGTTGTGATTTAAAAGAATATTGATGACGTCATAACATTTAAAATAAATGATATACAAATCTGATAATGACTAGCATATACGTTGTAAGTTGAATCGCTACACCCACACCCCTTTGGGAATGTTTCCTGAAAATAAACGTTAACGGCCTTACCGAATTTATGCTTTACTCAATTGCCACACTGTATATCAAGATATATAATCGTCTAGGTACTTATTTTACTTAT
>CALNHX010009603.1:0-48199 GCA_940337035.1 Agriotes lineatus | reverse complement strand
TCTAATTTTGCAACCTCGGAATTTTGTTAGTCGCAACCCCTAAAGTTGCTCCAATCCCAAAAAAACGAACCCATAAAAATTTTGAGCCCAATCTAACAATATTAACACGTGTCACCGAGCCTCGGAAGTTTCCGAATTGCAGATTTTAATTGAATTCACTTGTTATCAATTAACATCTGACGAATCGGAAGTGCTATTTAAATTTTTATAACATAAATAAAAAGAAATTTATTTTTCTACAATTTTAGTTATATGCAATTTCTCCGCAAACCTACTGGATGTTAAAAAATGCGTAAAGTATTAGAAAAACGTAATAATTCCATATATTTGTCTCTCTATTTTTATTTTGGAGAAGTAGAAGTATTACAATTTTGAAGTAAATTTCAATCCTGTATTCAATTTTAGGCTAATTTTGATAATACAAGTAAATAGATCTTATGATAAATAAATGTTTGAAATTCAGTAATAACAATTTTTTATCTATCAGTTACTTAAAAAAAGTTTCTTTGTTGGTCTATACAAATCATCAGGGGTGGTTTACTATAATGGCGTCGGTAGCATGACATTTGTTTTTCGGACCATTCAACTAGAAAGAGAAATCCGAAAAACAAATGACATGCTAGCGACGCCACTGGTTTACTGAAATCTGGAACCCTTGTTCTATTACTCTAGTTGAAAGCATTGCGAAAGGTGAACGGTAGTGTCGTGTGTATTTTAAAATTATAAAGCATAAAATGACCTCAACGTCAAAGGTTCTTCTCGAAAAAGACTAAATATTTTTAACAAGAAATGATGCACATCAAATTATTGGTAGTAAGTTGCCCTCAAACAAACAAGTTTTACAAGTACTTTATTTTAATATGCGTATAGTTAAATTGAATGTACGTGAAAGTGCAAAATTAATTATTCAAGAAGTAGTTGTGTTTTGGTGAAAAGCACGAATTCCAGCTAAGGAAAAACATCATTCTGTATAAAAGCTGGAATTATTATACTCTGAATGGAGGAGTCTGCAAAAACGAGGAAATAAAAGAACGAACTCAAAAAAGGAAGGAGCAACAATTTGTTAAAAAATTTGACGACCGGTTCGATATCGCACATGCGAACGCTCTAGAATTAATAGCTGTAGAAGAAGATAAACAGCTTTTGCTTCTTCAAAGTCAAAAATGGGCGACCAGGTAGTATGCTTGGTGTTGATATTAGATTACATCAACAAGAGAAGAGAACTGAATAACGACTGGAAAAAGAAGACACAAGGAGAAAACGAACTTACGAAGAGATGGAAAATTTAAGTAAATATATATAATTGTTTCCTTCAGGTTACAAATGATATTGCAGAAAGAAGTATTAAACTGATCGAAGAATATAATAGCTTAATTACCAAAAACGAGGACCAAAAGCAGTACTTGCTACAAGTGGTTAGTGATTATCGGCGTCAATATCCGGATTCCAGTAAAGCTTCTTCAGCAACAAAAAAGTAACTTACTATATTACGTATAGGTAACTTTCTATATTTGTCGTATTCTTAAGTTTGTAAATATAATTCTTTAAATTTATGTAACTTCAGTAATTATTTAATATTGTTCGTTTTATTTAATTTGTAAATAAATCTATTTGCTTAATTCCATTATATTTTTAATTATTGATATAAAGAAGCAATTTTTCATGAATTTTTATCTTAACGCATATTTTGATAAATTCCAACAAGTTTACGAAGAAATTGCATATAACTAAATTTGTAGCAAATTAAATTTCCTTTTATTTATGTCATTATCAAAATTTCAATAGGACTTACTGTTCGAGAGATATTAAATGATAATAAGTAAATTAAGTTAAAATCTGCAGTTTGGAAACTTCCGGAGCTCGGTGGCACGTGTTAATATTACTCGATTGGGTTCAAATTTTTTATAGGTTGCGTTTTTCATCCGGAGTAATGTCCTGGCGATAACCGCCGTTAGAGTTCTCTGGTGTACGCGGATCGGCAGGAATTTTGGGCCGTCATTCAAGATTCATTCCACCTGGAATGCTGCTATTTGCACGATGTCTTCGCACCTAGCGAGTGCACCCAATAGCGTTATAAAGAAACATTTCTTACCGCAGTAAGTAGATACTAATTTGCGATTTAACGTTTTGATTGTGTCGATAAGGGAAATTTTTCTGCTACGAATTGGGTATTTTTGAACCAAAGGGTTTTGAATTTAACATAGCAAATGTTAACTTAATTCCATAGTTTTATCAAAAGTTAGTGCATTTTTCACCTAGGGATTAGCTGAAAGCATGCCTGTATGTACACTGGTCAATACATACTCTTGCGTAGTGTGATATTGACCGCCCGTCTTATTCATGTGACCAGTTTGCAGGCCGGTCGAAGTGTGTTCTATTTCATTCATGTAGTTGGGTATTTGCATGGCATTCAGATGTAAATTTTTGTCATAGTATTGCTGAAGTGAACGCTTTGTAACTTGTTGTTTTTGCCACATGCGTAATGTTGAATTTTATTGTGTTTGACTTCAAATGCAAATTTATTTATTGTTGTTTATTACCGAATAGCGTCAGGTTTTACCTGAGTTTTGTTTTTAATATTTTGTATACAATTACGGTGACTAATTGTTGCAGTTTTGTTCATAATTAAAATTCCATGGACTGTTACTGATTTATATTATTATTTGTGCATTTATACTACCACCCTTCATGAACCTGCTTGTGTTCTTTTGAGATTTAGGTAGAAGTTCGAGAGATGCAAGGTAGGTGGTGATTTGTTTTGGTAGCTAGATTTGTATTTATGTTGTGTTTAACGACTGGCGCCCATTTGTACATTTTTTTAAACTTAGGAACCCCTGCCTGATCATTATTTACGCCATTTCTACCGATAATTAGAGCTAGCTAGGGTTGTATTCAGCCGTCGTTTAAAGGTGGTACAACTAAAGCAATGAAATATTTACATTTGCTTCTCTCACCTAGCTGGAATCAGTCATTGCAGAAGCTCGAAGGTGATGAATCAGAATCTGTCTTAGAAAGTTTATTAGAAATAATTTTAAGAATTTTATTTAAAGGGCACATACAACTTTTGCGTTGTGCGGTAAACGAAAATTGTGTATCGAATAGACGTGCGTGCGTGCGCTTACATGTAGTGGTCTAGAAAGTGGTCTGATGTTTGGTCGCCTTGCTAGGTTAGTTGCAGTTTCCAGATTGTGGGTTTTGTAACCATCTTCAATGACATAAACACAACCTCTTCCAGAACATTTGTGATCTCGCCCATTGAAGCAAGAAAAACAAATCTTTGCTTCAACTCTGTAAAAAATAGCAAAATCATTATTAAACCTCCTTGCAAACTTCACCCCTCCGGCACCAACCATCGCTAAAAGTAGAAACTTTGCAAAAAACTTGATCACCTTGTGCCCGCTCTAGTGCTTAACCCAACCTCGATTTCTGCTCAAAGATCGGTGATATTAGTTTTTTTCTACAACCTTGTCTCCCATAAGGTCACATGTTAGAAATCGTCCTAAGTCTGAAACAAAGTGCGTCCGACGAAAATTGTCTGCAAATTGGTGATCCTTGGGCAACGCCCGTTATTCGAATCAGAAGCTAGATGCATAATAATACATATTTTATATTTAAAATTTCTACCAGAACTCAGTATCTTCAAACAATTAATATTATGTGGGTTTGTATTTTAATAACAACATTGCCGGTTTATTTGAAATTGCGATAAACTTAAATTTAGCAACGTATTTAGACTTATTGCAAAAGAAAATGAGGATATCTGGTTCCAACAAGGCGACTGTCCGCACATTTGAGCTTAGATCTTAGAAATTTTTTAAATGATTCATTTCCAAACTGATTGATTGGTAGAAGTGGTGCTATCAATTGTCAAAAGCTTCTGCTTTGGCAGTTTTTGATGTGGGGTCTTGGGCAAAGCAAAATTTACAAAAGACGACACCCGGATATTATTTTTTTGTGATAATAAATAATTGCTGAGTGCGCGTTATTAATCAGACACAGTTGACCAATGTAATATTTTTTATAACAGTTTGGGGGGGGGGGAGGGTTGTCTTTCTTTATTATTCTCTTTTCATAAAGTTTTTAATAAAATCTGCAAATTACTTTAATATTTACTGATGTAGCGTAGAAATAATGGTAAAATACTTAAAAAAACTAATGCACAATATGGATTGACTATGTTCTACTTTAAGAGTGAACACCTAGTCTATACACTTTTTTATACTTGTTGAGATTATTTTTATATTCCCTCTTCTTTTGTTTTTCTTGGAAACTCTAACCAGTATTTTTGTACCTTTATGGGCTCTTTAATAAAATTTTCTTTGAGGCCTGTCGTTATATTATATTAAAACCTTTTTTTATGTCCTTAGTCTTTTTTATAAATTTCTTAATGCCCGTCTTAAATCTTTAATCGCGTTGTCTTAGTTTTATTAGTTTCCCTTAATGTATTTTTTGTTCTACTTTATCTTTTTAGTATAATACGTTGTTTATCTTTTTCATTAAGTTCCATTTTATCCTTTACTAGTGTTCTTTCGAGTTGTCTATTTTAAATATCTCTTCAATATCTTTCTCACTCTCTTTTTTCTTGTAGTCATCTGAAGTGTATTCGGTGGTATCTGGCATTACTGCACTTTTCAAACGCCTCTCGCATAAACTCCATTGATTTGTGTTTATAATTCGCAGGACAAATTTGCAAGTTTTTCTCTTTACTTTACTTTATTCTCGCCACTGGTTATTTTTAGTTTTAATTAACTAGATACGTTTCCAGGTTTTTATCAGCTTATTTGAATTCTTTACTTCAAAACCGCAGACCTGGCTTTTCAAATGCATATTTTGGGTTTCGTAGCTTTTTTACAACAGCGATTTAAATACCAGTTTCTAGAAATCTATAAAAAAGGGTTTAAAAACATACTGAAACAACGTTGTAGCAGTGATTTAATAAAAGTAAAACAGACAATTATCAATTGCAAATGCCAATAATATGACAATATTGTAATATCACTGCCTGTCGGAGGTTAAGTAAAATGTGAACCAATCATGTCCTTCTAACTAACAGATTGCTAAACATTTAGATTTGTAAAAATTTTCAAATATTTAAGTTTAGTTCGAAGGGTTTCGAAAAGTAATTTTTGCAGCAAATTTAATTTTTATAAAGAGTAATATATTTATTATTACAGCAATTGCTGCTGTCAATTCTAGTAAAAATAAATTTCTAATCATTATGTTTTTATCAACAACTTTCTTAGATACTGGCACAATAAGCTCGCTTCGTCTAATCTTGAAACTACAGCTATGAAAAATATTTAAGTACCGATTAATCTGGGTAAGGAAAATATTTTTAGAAATTGAACAATAGAGTAAATGAAAAATCAAAGTGCATTTGTCAATGGAACACGTGTAAAAGTCATAAGAAGTAATGTGGGAATATAAGTTAAGTTGTAGCAATTGAGAAAAACTTCAGCAAGTTTTAGATAAGGGAAATGCATACAAAACGAGACGTTTATAATTATTTTTCAAAATAGTTTTCTATTGTTTAGATGTATTTGGTTTATACGCATATCGGGTGTCCACTCTTAAACTCGAACATAAGAAATGATCATTGTGTATTGGATTTTTAGGTATTTTGCCGTTCTTTCTTTATCACATTAGTAACAATTATTATTATTGGTATCACTTGATGTGCAACAATTTTATCTTTCTGTTTGTACCATTGCCTTTCCTGTAAGTTGAACTAGCGAGCAGGAATTAGCAAAAATGTTCAATACATATTAAATTCCTATGTCCGGCTTTGATCATCAACTCTCAATATAAGAATGCATGTTCATTTATCGACCAAAAAATTAAATAGACGTTTTAAAAACTGATGGTAAGTCATTGTCTAAAAACAAGTGTATAGATCATTCTTCGATTATCTATCTGTTTAATATTCTTGACCATTTATCTTATTTTTAACATTCTTAAACAGTTTAATGCGAAATGATTTCGTTTAATTAACTCCAGACTGTGTCGCAATTTCTGGTCGGCACGTGTACCGGAGAGCCTCCTTGTATTGCATCACACTATTCCGCAAATTCTATTCTATTCTATCTACACCGTGTAAATAAACTACGTTATTTGCTAATAACTCGTTTCGTATTTACTTTCAGTAATGACATCATTAAGTATTACTAGGTTACCAGATGTTGTTCATACTTATTTACTTTAACTATGTAAAAAAATGTATATAAAAAGAGCGGCTTCGATCAATAAATTTGGCATTAGTCTTTAGCGATTACTACTTAATCACCTCTGCAAGGGTATGTTTTCCAAGCCACAATTACTTGGTATTTGAGGTTAAAGACTTGCGACCCCCTATTATTAAAATCTGTTACAAAGAGAAACTTACGACGAATGCGATTTCTCAAATTTTGCAATTAAAAGTGCATTGTAAACTAAGTGACCAATATTTGGGAGTTTTTAACAAAAAACAAACTTTACTCAATAAATAAACATTTTAAACAAGACAAGATTAATAGTATATTGCGAAAAAAGTTTAGAAAAGTGAAGTTTTACTCAACAAGTATCTCTGGTTTGGGTACGAACGTTAACGAGTACTTAAATAACCATACGAGTTTAGTAGAACCACTTTTCTAACGCGTTTCTTATACTATTTTATCGCCTTTCATGTAGAAATGTAAAATATTAAATTTTTATGTAAAAGTGATATTAAATATCAAAGCATAACCAAGTTGAGCAGAACTAGTTTTTATGTACTAAAGTACAATAAGCAGCTCCAGTTGATTTTATACATTTGGCAGCAGGTGAGGTTTTACGTCAGTTTTGACACAGACTGACGCAAAACCTAATCTGCTAATCTCGAATTTGATTTAAGCTTACAGTGTCACCAACAATACATTTCAGTATTGCCGAAGGTAAAAAATGTTGTTGCTATTCTGTAATGGTTGCTATGGTGCAAAGTATCACATTACAAAACGATTTTGCATGTAGAAATGTAGTACATTACCATATAAAATGCGATTAAAGTATTTCCAGTTAGCTATAGCTGATTAGAAAACTGTACAAATAGTAATGGACTTAGAAAGCTGAAGTGAGAGTTCAACAATCGAAAACAATACAAAAGTAAACACCATACTTCCGGTTCTGCTTTTTTTCAAAAGCATCTAAACAGTACACAAAACTTTTATATGAAGTTTCAACGCCATACCTCTTTTCGTTTTTGAGATATTCTGTTTAAAGACAGATACACTGACAGACAGACAAATGAACAAAAACATGTTTTTTGGGTTCGGGAGACTCTAAAACGTGAACATCTGTTGAAAACTCAATTTCGAATTTTTGAAGTAAATCCAGTACTTCCTTAAAAGTAAGTAAAAAGAAAAGCTCTGCAGGACGAATAAATAAAAAATATGAAAAAATAAGAAAAATTAATGAAAAGTATGAATGAAATTAAGGAGACAAGGAAATAAGGTTAAGATAGATAACGACGAAATAAAACGCGTTGATTAAGAAGATTAAAGAGACAAGGAATGAGGTTAATAGTGATAACGACGACATAAAACGAGTTGATTAAGAAAGAGGTGAAATGAAAGAATTAAAAAGCACTCTTGCAGCAGAAAATTGTAAAGCTAGAAGGAACAAGCTTCAGATAAAGATAACAGAAAAAATAATCAATATCGGTACCAACGAAACTAGTCGTATCTGTTGCAAAAAGGTGTGACCGACCTATTTTTGCACTTCCAAATCCGAAAAAAAATCAATAGGGCGATTCCAATATGGAGCCTTAATAAAAGTTAACTTTGCACCTTTTGGCCTCTTTCAAAAGACGTAGAAACTTTAAATTTTTATAGGAGTTAGTTCATACCATACGAACAGCCCTTAGAGTCAAAAAGTATCATAATAAATGTATTTGGGTTGAACTATTGGAGATAAAATGAGTCTGTGGCAAAAAACGTAACCCCCCATTTTTCACTTTCCGATCACCTGGAAACCTGAAATTTTTTGGAACCTAAGGTTGATAAAAAAAAATTAAAAAATTCACTATGACGTGTACAATACGGCGCCGAACGATAGAAAGCTTTTCATATTTTGGCTCTTTCCGAGAAAAGTCGAAACTTAAATTTTTTACAAGTGTTAGTCTATATCACAGGAACATCCCATATAGTCAAGAATCCAAAATATAACATAGGGAATCAAATAAAATAGGGGTCGTTGTGTAAACATCTTTTCACAAAGTGAAGACCTATAGTTTTTAGTGACTCAATGATCTTCTTAAGGTGCAAATTAACTTTTAATGTCAACCTCGGAGAAAGTCATGAGGAATGTTTCGAGATATTGCTTTTACAAGTTTGAAATTAATATACATACATATCTGCTGGATAAACAGCATTTGTGGCCACACTATCGGGCGCAATTTATACACATACCATAGGTACGCCTGGCCAAGAAGGTTTATAAATTAAAATAGTTATGAAAACGACACAGCAGGATGAAGGAAGCCTGAAAGAAAGAGTAAACGACTTTATAGATATAAGTAGCAGAAGTCAAAATCACAGTGGAGTCAGCGTACAAAAACTGGAAAACGGGTGGATAAAAAAATAATTTTAGCAAATTTATAGGATTTTAAACAAAAAATTTATGTAACGGAGCAAAAATACAAACTAAAACTCAGGACAGGTTTTATTGACAACGATTTGGCATTGGTAAAATAGAATATACAGTTCAAAATCAAGAAGAGAAATAAAAAACAAAGGATCAGGTTAAAAGATTGAACAAAGATGAAAACCAGGCCCTAAGAAGTAAATAATAGTTAGCCTGATTTTATGAGGATGGCATTGGCAATGACACGGACTTTCGAAAATGGCACAGGTAAACAAAAAAATGGATCCGCAATAGAACAAACAGAAAGCAGGAAGACCTCTAAGAGTAGTGACCTGGAACGTGCGAGGCCGTAACGCCGAGCGGGCCTTAAAGAATCTAGTAAAAAATAAGGAAGTACAAAATAGAAGCATTGGCGCTACAACAGACCAAACAAAAGGATACGGTGATAATGAATATAAAAGACTTCACATTAGTCAGCAATGCAGGACAAAGCAGAATATTCTTAATACACAAAAAGATAAAACAAGATGCGGTGGAATTTAAACCAATATCAGACAGAACGTGTTACTTGATAATTAAAGAAAAATTAATATAAAAAATACACGTTCATAAGGAAGAGAAAATGGAAGAAGGAAAAGATGAACATCATGAAAAAATAGAGAGAGTTTGAGAAATTGTAATCGAACAATAGGAAGCCAGAAAATGAATACGCCAACAATAAGTACACATGACAAACACACTGAAATTAATGAAAACGGAAGACATAGCTTTTGTTGCAAAAAAAAAACAATATGATGCATCCAATCGGAACAAAGCGAAATTCGTAAAGGAACATTTCTTTTGTAAAAATTAATTTTTACGTTTTCTGACAGTCCAATTCAAATACACAGTAAATAATTTTATTTATTTATTTCTTATTATTATGACACTTCTATATTGGTTACCTTTGAGACTCCGATATGATAATGCCTAACCTTCATTCGGCACCTCTCTGTCAGATTTACCACACATCCACCTTTCATATACTTCAATACCTTCAATTCATATTTCCTAAAACTCACTTTTTGCATCCTCAAACCCGTATCACCAAATCAGTGTAAATTCTATTTGGTCCACTCCTAGATTATTAATCATAATATCCACTTTCATAATATACAAATTACCTGTATTTTTTACATATTAATTAACACCATTAATTCTAATATTAAACATGAAACAATATCTTCTAATTTAGTTAAATATGAATAATGAGTCAAATTATATATTTTGTATTACTGAAACTAACGTATTAAGCATCATTTTAATAATTATATACTTATTCTTACAACCAAATTCCGTAATCATTACATTATTTTTTTCAGCACCTCTGAAGGCTTATATCTTCCAAGCACTGTCTTGTTAGAATAATTCTTACGCATGCATGCAATAGCTGGGGTCGTAAAATTTAACGCAAAAATGTACTTAGCTTAACTATTAACCTAATCTATCTCAACGTCGCCTAATTGTAAATGCCTACACTGTAGCTCCTTTCGGCTGTTTCAAAACTAGTAATTTAGAAAACTCATCCTAAAAAGGTTTAACTTTAAATACAGACAAGGCAAATGAAAAGAAGTCGCTACACAAATTTAATAAATGTTTAATAAAAAATATGAGATAATAATTTTAAAATACTGTCAATTCTTACACCATAGAAACACTTGGATAAGAGTATTGGCACTTGCATGTACACTTTTCAATTACATAAAAAAGCTTATTCTATCACTCTTGCTCTTTCAGTCCACTTCAAAATGGCAGTAAAAATTGACCACTGATTTGATGCATTCCAGATAAATTATAGTACAAATACAGCTGTACGATACAGTCTCCGTACATACAGTAGTCAGTTCCACAAACATGAAGATCATACTCGTTGCTTTTCTTTGCCTTGCTGCCTTTGTGGCACTATCCATGGCTCAGGGTGGTAAGTGGCTGTTTATATTTACCATTGATTTAGATTTTGTACTAATTTTTCATTCGATCACAAAACAACTGTCGTCAATTGCGCTGCTAACTCATACTTTCTTAATGATAATAATGTTTTATACAGTTTGAATATTTTTGCAGAGGTAGATAAGCCGTGTACCATAGCTGGGATCAACATTGCCCTCACCGTTTGCAAGGCAGAATGCGACATCGTCGTCAGTCCGCTTGGTTCCTGCCAGACAGGCTTGGTGTGCTGTGCCTTATCTAGGAAAGAACAGTAAACGAAGCTGTCAACGATCAGTTAACAGTTATTAAAACGTAAAATGTATTTACGTGAAATAAAATAAAATTCGTAAATAAATGTCCGAGTGTCTTATTGAATTACAAAAGTTGTATTCAAAGATCAACTTATTGCCTTGAAAAGATATAAGCTGTAATTCAAGCTGCAGTTTGATAATTTTAGAAATTAAACATCAGCACTCTAGGTTGAGTAAATTAAAGCCAGACCCTGGTAAACTGAGAAAAAGTTTGATTAACAATTGAAGTGTACTTGCATCTGTTTCCGATTCTGATTCTTCAGCAATATAATCGTCCTCATCCGACAGGCCGACAGCAATTCCTACATCAGCTCTTCCAAGCGTTTGTACCCTTCTTCATAAGTAGCCATGGACAGATGGGCACACTCGATTACCTTGCCACTTCCAGGTACTAACACTGCACTTGCATAAATGTTACAACGAACATGTGTTTGTTAAAGCGCATCCTTAATAAAGATGTACGTGGTCCACTATGGTAAGTTTTGACTGGTGGCCCGATGCATCAAACCGGATGCTAATTACTAAGTAATTAAAACGTTAACATTATAACATTTTACAAGAAACGTCTCAATACAACACTGTTGACCGTTTTCAATAAAAATATGCATGTGGTCGAAGGAAAATTTAATTTTTAGTATATGTGGCGCTTGACGTGTTAAGAAAAAAATATCAATGAGAGTACAAGCCGGCCAAAGGGCGATATACTCAAACAGAAAATATTAAACAAGAGACATAAAATAGAAGATCTACCGGTCTTTGATAAATTTATTCCTGATGTACGTGTGTGTGACATGGACTCTAAGTTACAAAAACAGTAATCATCTAAAAAGTATCGAGAAGAAAATCTCAAGAAAAAAGTCGGACCAGTTTAAGAATATGGAATCTATATGGGATAAAGAGAATGAACCACGACCTGCACGAGTTGATTGAACACAAGGTTTATAGCAGTAAAGGAAATACGTTAGTTTGGACATGTGCACAGGGTGGACAACAGTAGAGCCCCTACAAGTAGTCGAAATTAAAAGAGTAGGAAAGCCAGCAAACAGATAGATTGAGAAAGTAATTGGAGACCTCCTTAAGATCCTTGATAAGTTTTGACGGTATTTAGTGTTACATTTAATGTTCCATTCGTAATTTGAAAAATTGAAAGATAATTAAGAAATTGATATGCCGATATTTTAAATCGAATATTGAGATAAACCTATAATCTATATTCAGATGAGTGTACAACTACAATAGCATTACTTTAAATATTGCAAGCATTTTATTTTGTTCTAACAAATGAATATAGGCATTTTGTGATACCTTGAAATCATCTGCTAGGCATTAACAAGTGAAATATAATTTAGATATAAAAAAACACAAAGTTTGTAACGTTTGCTCCTATGCAATTTTTTCCGTCAAACAGTTTCAAATGGGACCTGGACACAACATCGACTGCCCACAACGTCGACGGAGGTTTGTTGGCCACAGCGTCGACCTGTCTCAGGGGTGCCAGATCTCACGCTTTATCGTGAATTCTTACGATTTCATTAAAAATCTCACGATCTCACAATAAGGACTATTTATCTCACGATTTTTGTATCCATTCTATTTAAAAGAATGTTATAAGAAATTGTAACAATAAATGATTTAATAGAAAAAAAATGTGTGTTAGTCTTAATATGATTTAATGTATGCTGTAAGTAATTATATCATTTCCCGCATTATCAAATGCTGCTGCCATCTATGGTTATAAAGAAGTTGCAAGTTGCGGTTGAAAGAGGATTTAAACGTTCTTTCAAGATATAGCTATTTACATAAGTTCAAGATCAGCACAGATTTAATTTAAGAAATGAACAGTCAAGTACTTTATCCCTCCAAACCAATCATCCCGGACTCAGATTCTTCAGATTCTGAGTAGTCGAACCTTTTTTTTCTGTAAACTTAGGTCTAAGTATATTCTATGTATCCATATTTTTATTTTTAGAATTCACGTGTTATTTCTATAATGACATTATTAGTTCATTTAACATTTACTTTATATTTATTATTTTTTTATTTATGGCAATTATTTAAAATGTTTATAATTCTCTTGCAGTTATTTATGTACTATGTACTCAATGTTTAATAAATCTGAAACATATCTTCCATATTTTATTAATTTTAAAATAGCTTTTTTTTTATTTGCATCCATAGTTTCAAATTTCATCCATTTCCGAAATCTCACGATTTCTCACAATTTTTTCCCACGAAGCTAACGAATTCAGCTTGACACGATCTGGCACCCTTGACCTGTCTTCAGGGACACAACGTCGACCGTGTCCACTACGTCGACTCGTCTTGAGCTACGTTAGGGCTTAATATGATTTTACCTAAAATGTAATTTTTCTTAACCCCACGCATTCATTTTTTCCTATGCCGTAGATACATTTGGAATATATTGTCGTATATTGTTACCTGTTTGACAGAATTTGTTGGACCTTCTATATTATAAAGAAGCATTATACACCAGTTCCGGAATTCTGTAGCTAGGAATAAACCAGCAATATAATATCACTATAACTTTCTTAATGTGAAACTTATATTAATTCTTTAACAAAAAATCTGGTGTGATACACGCACACAACTTCCTTTTACAGTGATCTTATAATTAGCCAAAAATTTGATTTTAAATTTTTAAGTATTTGTCAAAATTTTTCAAAAATTACGAATTCTGCAAAAACGGTACAAAATAAAGCGTTAGTTGAAGAGACAAATTTTGATACGAGAAATTAGGGCGTTTGTCGACGAGGGCCTTCAAATTAAAGCCATTGCAAAAAGGAAGTACTTGTTGAATTTGCAAAGAATCAAACACGCCACAGCGGTTTTACAAGAAGATAGAAACATCGGGGCATACCTCGAAGTTGTCGCCTATTCCGTGCAGGGTCTAATCCGGCAAAATTTAGCAGATGAGGAACTGGTCGAAGTAGAAAATGAGGAGTATCTCCTAGCACCATTTTCTGGTAATCTTTTTCCCGAATTTAACGTGAAAGGTAAGTTGTATTTTAATATTATTTTTACTTTATTAAATACGACACAGAGCCGGCGCGACCAAACTGCCGCCTGAGGCGAGCAAGGTTTATGCCACCCTTTTCAACACAGAGGCGATGAAAGGGGGCGGAATTTTTGTGAATATCAAGAAAAGAAACAATATAAATTATAAAATTTTTGATTATTACAAGCACACTAATAAATAAACAAAATAAAATAAAATCAAACCCAAGACTAAAGACTGTAACGAAATACAACTAAATCGGTCGCCTCACTCTTTGTGCCGGCCCTGGGTCGGAGTATATTACTCTTAAACACGATTCCGTCTTGTACAAAATTTTAGACAACACTGAAGTGGAACCGGACCAGGACGAGGACAAGGACACCGATGACGTGGCTTGACGTGGTGAACGACGTGTTGGACGACAGAGTGGAAGAAGTATCGGAAGCAGCTAACATGGTAAATCTTGGGTATTGCATGATTTGTCTTACATCGCGTTCTACTATGGCATTAATACCGTGTGGGCACATTGGGTTGTGCGATGAATGCTGCGAAACACGTCAAAGGCTTCACGACATACCGCCAGATCCCGAAGATGTCGCCTACGATAGGATTATTGATCACGGAACTTGACCCCTGGACAGGATTCCGGTGCAGGGATATTTAAGACTGGTAACTTCCATGTAGCGTTCAGAAAAAAACACTTACGTATTTATATTCTATGTATATTTCCAAAAATAAATTATAAAAAATATATACCTGTTTATTCTTGTAACTTTTATGATCATTACAATTTTACATAAGGGTTAGCCATGTCCTGAACTGAATTGAAATAGCTATTTGTGCAACAAGATAGTTACCAGGTAAAGTTTGCCGTCAGTTTTGACACAAACTGACACAAAACCTAACCTGCTAACCTCGAATTTGACGTTGATTTAAAATTGACAGCATGATAACCAACATTAACAGTGCTGACCTAAGAAAAAAAATCACAATCATTTATGGTCGCCCGGTATTAAGAGTGCTACAAACGTCGCTTTTGACACTAGAAACAGTGCAAAAATGATGCCACCTGCAGGAAGTGCCAGTTGGAAGAAGAAACCTCAATCCATGTTTTATGTCAATGTGTGGCTCTCCTAACACTGCGACATAAACATTTTGGAGCCGGCCTGGTGGAACCCCAGGCGATAAGGAACGTTCCTATGGGTAGGATTCTTTCCTTCGCGTTGGAACCCGGCCTCTTCGAACGAGACCCATAACAAATTAGGTGGGAGCACAATGGGCCAATAGATCTCAGTGCAGCTTACAACAAGCTCCATCAGAAGAAGAAGAAGTAGCTTTGTGTTACAATAAATTAGTTAATGAAGTAGGGAGTATTTTTATTTCGTTATATTAACGATTCGTACATTATATCAGTTAAATGACCCTCTACAAACGCCGTTTATTGATATCACGAACGATACTTTTTTCAGTGTCTTGTTAGGAAAAGTGGTACTTTTCCTAACTGAAATTGGGATGGAAATGTAGAACTTTAACAGGAGTAGAAAAAGTTGTTATTAAAGTCTAATTTCTAATGTAATGTTATCATCGCCACCAAGATCACAGATTTTCCTGTGAAATGGTATAGAAGTTTTATAAAGCTGAAAAAAAAACTCAATTAAATGGTACCAGAAAATATGTAGGAATTTTTCTATTTAAAAAAAACCTCCGATGACGCCACTATTCAGCAACAAATGAAGGTAGGAAAAATCTGAAAGCAGCATCGCTGTAAATTTTTGCTTCCTTTTACAATAAAGAAAGTATTGGATTTACCCCAAAAATTCGAAATTAAGTTTTTAACAGATCTTCACGTTTTAGAGTCCCCTGAACCCAAAAAACATATTTTTTTTTCATTGGTCTGTCTGTGTGACTGTGAACAGAATATCTCAAAAACGAAAACAGGTATGGCATTGAAACTTCATATATAAGTTTTGTGTACTATGTAGATGCGACAGCAAGCTTTCGAAGAAAATCGCATAACCGGAAGTAGGTGTTTACTCTCCTCCCGATGGTATCTCCACCTTGACGTAGGCATATTTTGCCGGGTGGTGAGGCTTCCGCGCTTCAAGGACTTTAAGAGCTATGCCAGCGGTAGCTTAGCTATTGGCGGGGTCTCCCGTGCTGGACAGGTCTTGGGTGAGGATCCAGACTAAGAGAGATACTCTGGTCCTCCAGGTTGGGGGGTTGGGGCTTCGGACCAGCACTCCGGCACCTGAAAAACCTTTAAAAATGCTAAAAATCCTAGCGACGGTCAAAACAGAAGACGAACCAGGCTCAGGAAAAGGACAACGCACATCGGAACATGGAACGTACAGGGTTTATCGAATAAAACAAGAGAGATTATGAAAGAAGCAAAAGATCATAAAATGGATATCATAGGTCTTACTAAAACAAAAAAGAAAGGTCACGGAAGCATGATGCTGGACGAATATGTGTGCTACTGGTCAGGTGTAGACAAAGCACAAAGAGCAAAAGCTGGTGTTGCTGTAATAATAACGAGAAAAATAAATAAACTAATTAAAGAAGTTAAATATGTGTCGGAAAGATGCTTAAGGGTAATGATCACGAGACACGGAATAGAAATAGTAATACTAACGGTGTATGCCCCAAACGAAGAGCGCCCGTAAGAGAAAAGGAAGAATATTATAACACTCTTAGTAATGAGTTAGACAGCATCAAAAACAGACAGGAAGTGATAATTATTGGCGATCTAAATGCTAGAGTTGGAAAAAGAGGAAATGACGATGTCGTGGGACAATATGGAGAAAGCACTCTAAATGAAAACGAAGAAAGATTGATTAGTATATGTAAACAATGCAATCTAAAAATAGGCAACACCTTTTTCCAACACAAGGAAATTCATAAGTTTACATGGGAAAGACCATCACTGAACCAAAAATCAATTCTGGATTACGTAATTACCAAACAGGGATCGTGGAAAATAATGCAAGACATAAGAGTTCAAAGAGGACCCAATTGTGGCTCCGATCATTATTTGGTGAAAGCAAAAGTTATATTTCCATCAGCATGTTTTGCAAAAGAAAAACCTATACAAACAAATAATCAACCACAGCAACCAAAAAGTATACCGCAATATAGAATATTTCTATTACAATATGAAAGCATAAGACGTTTATATGAGCAAAGACTGGAAAAAAATAGAAGACACACGTGAAATAGAGGATATTGAAGAAAAACATCAGCAGATAGTAAATGCAGTATATCAAGCAGCATATAAAGGTTTAGGAGAGGAAAAGAAAAAAGCAAGACCAAACCAAATATGGTGGACAAATGAAATAGAAAACGCAGTCAAGGAAAAGAAACAAGCCTATAACCAATGGTTGAGTAACAGAACAACAGATAATTATACACAATATAAGGCATTACAAAGAGCGGTGAAAAGGAAAATAAGAAAAGAAAAGAACCGATCCTCGGAGAAGAAGTGTATGGAAATAGATGCAATGATAGGAGGAGCACAATCTACGGAAGTCTGGAGAACTTTAAAGAGTTGAAACAATAAAAAAGCCAACCTGCGATTGATTACTAATAATAACCAATGGTAGTATAATCGCAGATCAACCCCCTTATCATTTATACACCACGGTAGCTCTGAAATGTTTCTTACTTACCGCAATGGCCTAGCTAGCGTCAAAGTCGATGGCCTTGGGTCGCAGATTTCGATCATCAGCTGAGCTGTTGCAAGCTCTCTTAATAATAGTAAAAAAAACACAGGGCGCCAGAAATCACAGATTTCAAGAAATAAATAAATAAATAACAAACAATTAAGTTTATTAATCAGCAGATCATGTTTGGTGGCAACATCAATAATGCGTCGGAAACTCGTTTATCACAATATTAACTAACCTGAATACAATAAATTATACGTGCTGAAAATGCGACACGCACAGCGAAAATATGTGAACCTCCTTTAGGCTCTTAGATTGAATTTGAATGCAATTAACTGAAGGGATAAGCTTATCACTGTCTGTGTGTATTATCCGTTATCTCGGTAATGATAATAAAATAGCGTGAAGCACTTTTTTTACAAAATTCTTAATATGTATTCAATTAGTAAAATTATAAATTTGTAAATTGTAAATTAGGGAACAATTGATACATTATGTTTTAGATTTATGAGACACAGATTTATGAATGGTTAGTACATTTCGTTTTAGATTTATAAGGCGTAGTTTTAAATTAGTAAATTATAAATTTGAAGCGTTGTGAAAAAATAGATTCAGCCAATAATTCGTGGGCGTTGAAATAAGACTAACCTGGATTGAAAGAAACGCCGGTGGCATGCGTTGAATTGGTCCAGGATTATCTTAATGTAACAATCACCAACCGCGCAGACCTCGTGGCCAAAGTTGATAAAAGGACAGGCACTCGGTGTTACAGACGGCAAGCCCCCAAAATGGCATTCCAGAGGAAGTTGTGAGGGGTCCAAGATTACCAATTATGATGCCAAATAGCATAACCAGTCGCTCAAAAACGGCGTTTAAAAGAGTTACTCGAAAGTGGTAACTAAAAGCGGTAACTAAAAGCTGATAAGAAAGAGAAATTACTAAAATGGATAACAAGCAATTAGCGTAAACATACCTGATTTAGTTATCAGCTCACTAACGAAATTAATTATTAATTAGTGCTGTTGCACGTGGGAATACCTTCGAAGAAGCAAGTTACTTCGACAGAAAGCGAAAATCAAATGGCCCAAAATAATCGAATCGCTGTTCGCTGGCGTAAAGCGATAACAAGTGAATTCGGGAAAACCAAATCTAGCGCCTTCGCGCGGACAAAACTTGATATTATTCGAAATACAGCGAAAATAATTCAAGTGGGAATGTACAGGCTGGCCCGGAAAAGAATAAATAAATGGCGAAACAAATAGCAGGAGCTAAAGATTTGTTTCAGAGTATGAAAAAGAATACCACCGAAAGTACAGTTGAGTGGATCAAATAAGAAGAATGGGTCAAACACTATGAAGAGTTACTTGCAGAGAAGAGAGAACAATTTGCACCAGCAGCAAATGAAGATCAATATAATATAATTCAGACACACATGGAAATAAATCAGACAGAAGTAGATAACGCCATAATGCTCTTAAAAAATAGAAGAGCTACGGTACCAGGAGGAATACCAGCAGAATTGATAAAATATGGGGAAATAAAACTGAAAGAACGAATTAAGAAATTGATGAATAAGTGTATACAGTGTTCCATTGTTCCTACACAATGGAAGATATCCTATATAACATCAGTACATAAGAAAGGTTCTAGGAGAGATACCAATAACTATAGAGGACTCAGTGTAATGAGCACGATGAGTAAAGTATTTGGGAAAAAAATTAAAAATAAATTACAACGAATGACACAAAGTAAGATAAGTGAGGAACAAAGTGGATTCACAAGAGGACGATCATGCACTGATAATATTTTTATCCTACAACAACTAACAGAGAAAAGAATATCTAAAGGACAAGAAACCCACCTGGCTTTTATCGACTTAGAGAAGGCATCCGATTCAGTTCCCAGGGAGAAATTATGGCAAGCACTGGATACCTTAGACGTAGACGCTCATATGATCAGGATTATAAAAGAACTATATAATAATAATAATTCGTACGTAAAAATAGGGCAAAGACTATCAAGACCTATAGAAACAACAAAAGGCTTAAGACAGGGTTGCTGCATATCACCACTGTTCTTCAACATATATTTAGAACATATATTATAAAAATGGAAAAGAAGCTGTGCCGGTATGGGTGTGCCAATAGAGGAAAATTGCCTGTTCACACTTAACTTCGCGGATGACCAGATAATTATAGCACAGGACGCTTACGACCTGGAATTCATGCTAAAACGACTGCATAAATACTATCAAGAGATGGGAATGAACATAAATATTAGCAAGACAGAGTACCCAGTCGTTAATTCAGAAGCACAGTTCCAGATTTTAATTGATGACAACAAGGACATCAAACAAGTAAAACAATTTAAATATCTAGGAGTACTGTCTACAAAGGATGGATTGGGTAGAACGGAAATTATAAACAGAATAGAACAAGGACGGAAAGTGCTTGGATGTTTGAATGGAATATGGTGGGACAAACACATATCGCGAAAAGTTAAGAAACACATAGGGAAGACAATGGTGGAATCACTTACCACTCCATTGCTATTGATATTGTTTACACCTTTTTTTATTATTCTCCATATTGTTCTTTGTTTATTATCAGACTCCAAGATTTCTTTACTGAGTAGCCATGGTTATGATCTAATTTAAATTCTTCATCCTTTTTTGTACACCTGCACGTTTTAGAACATTTAGGTCATTTATGCCAATGTCCTTTGCGCAATAAGGGCACTTAGCGCAGAACTAATGCAGAACACTACAGGCCATGTTTACACTATCAAAAGTACCATGGTTGCATTCGTACGTTTCTATTTTCGGAGTTTTGTAAACAAACGTACCACAACACAATTATTTTGAGAGCCAGCTTATCTACTTTGAAATGGTTTCGGTAAGTTATGATTTGAATTTCAAGACTGATATCACATAACATATAACCTATAAATTATTTCAGATTTGTAATGAATAATTATGCCTTTTACAAGCGAGCAAGACGCATTTATTATTATTAAAAAGTGATTGAGGATATTCAAATTAAAATGGAGAGAAGTACTAATAAATACCCTGCAATTTTGGCTGCACAAACTGCTACGAATATAAGCAGGTACCTAAATAGCAAATCTAAAACTTAAAATTGTTCTTTGTACAGGATTTCGTATGGAACTTGATGGAAAGCACTCGTATAAGATATCGGTAGTTTAACAGCTGTATCCACATGATTTTGGACAAAGAATTCAAGATTTTCAATGGTTTATGGTAATTACCTGTTAGACTGCACATTTATGGTGAAACCAGCTTGCACTCGCTCAAAGTTGGAGTACGGGCAACTATGTAACAAAGGCGTATTATTGGGCCAATTTTTTTCCACGATACAATAAATGCAAAAAGATGTAATAATATTTGACAACTATTTACAAAGTATTCAAACACATTTCTTAATTGGAAGTATTTACTTTGGTTCTTAATATTAAAAATAATATGTTTTATTAACTATAATTATTTTAAATAAATTGAGCAATTTAATTAATTATCAATTTTATTGCAATTTGTCATCTCAATCTTATCTCCTGTAGAGAACTATCATTCAACCGCAAACCGGGATCGCCTAACTCACACATTGATGCAATGCAACCAAAATTTGTTGAATTACTTAACCTTTCAGTAGTTGCCATTTCAGAATCTATTATATATACAGACTGTCTAGCAAAGTTCTCCTGGCACTAAGGAGCATGTTCTTGAGATCATTTCAAGCAAAAAAGTTCATATGAACATGTGCCCTATTCTCAAAAACTACTCATTCTGCCGTCATAAGCAAGAAGGAGGTATCTACAAAAAACGCTTTTAGTGATAAATGGCGAAACGTAACTTATTGATATTTCATCACCATGCGGTACATAACCGTGGATTTTTTTTATTATAAGTATGAATTTAGTTGTGTTTTATATAAAAAGAAACAATATTTACCATTTATATTAAAAATAAAGAAATTGTAGCGAACAAATATAGATGCCGCCTTTTGACTTTAAATTGCAACAATCGACCGAACGCTAACTACAGATTAAAAAAGCGGCATCTACTTGACTATGTTGTATAGTGGAAGACTTGATATTAATATAATGAAACGGCAGTTTGCCGTATCTGCACATTTGCGACAACGAAAACAGACAATAAAGGCGGTATCTAACAAAACAAAAGAAGAAGGCGGCTTCTACACGGAGATACTGCTTTTCACTTTTGCATTTTGCACATGACGACTTCTTGGGCTTTATAAGTAACACAATTTATGTAGATGAAAATCATAGTTACAGTGCAGATATCGATTTGTTACTTATCTAAAATGATTGGAATTTTGTACCGATTCCAACGATACCAATAACTCAATTTCGATTTTTTTGTAGATACCGCCTTCTTGCTTATGACGGCAGTATTAAGCTATACACATTTCAAACTAAATTAATCTTAATAGTAATTTACGTTACGAGACCGGAAAGTAATGTTTTGCAGGTCGAACCAAGTAGATTCCAAACTTGGGGAGCTCACGGTTTTCTGTATTTCTTAGGTAATCTTCAAAATGTCGCTATAATAAAGGAAACAAATTGTTATTCCTCGTGTAATTCATGGTTGATCGGCATAACTGAAAATCAGCCCGTATGCATGGTACAACGCCAACTCTGTGGTATATTTGACCATGTATTTGAAAACAGTATGGACCATTTCCACGAAGAGCAACTTTATTTGCACCCATTGCTGGGCCTGCAAACTGCTGTTGTAATTCCTAACGCACTTGCAAAAATTTTTTGAGCCAGGATCAGTTCCATTCAAGAGATATTGCCAAAATTACAACAGTCGTTGAATTATAGCTCACAGTTTTCTGTATTCCTTAGGTAATTTTCAAAATGTTGCTATAATAAAAGAAAAAAATTGTTATTCTTCGTGTAATTCATCGTGGATCGGCATACCTGAAAATCAGTCAGCTGTGAAGGTAGAATAATAGGTCTTCCTGTAGACTTACTTTTACAAATGCAGCGCAATCAAAACGATGAACGACAATTTGCAAAAGTTTCGTAGTCGAAATAATTCATAGGTTATGTGTCAACATCAGAGTCAGAGACACATTTAATATGCTTCAAACGTACGGCTTCAATATTTCTTTGCTTCGGCCGTTGGTTGCGTTTAGTAACTCTCTTTATTATTAACCAAAATGCACTTGCCTTTGAAGCTGTCTCAACAGTTTTTAAAAACACAAGTAATAGGCATAATAAGTAATTGTTTTCTGTGATAATATTGCTATTAAAGGTACTGGAAAGTTTGTTTACAAAAATCCGAAAATAGAAACTTATGAATGCAACTATGGTGCTTTTTATCGTGTAAACACGGCCTGTAGTGTTCCGGATTATTATATAGGTATGATTAGACTGCATATTGACAAGATTTCTTGCTTTTCCTGTTTGGAGGAGCTCAAACGTTGGGTCGGTGTAGCGCACACTCGAATATAAAATTATATCAGGCTTAATTCTATTTATCAATGTTGGTTACCACTGGGTACTAGAAGGAAGAGGAGGATCTGCAGGACCTACAGCTCTATAGAAACTATCCAGAAAATACAATAAATATAAATCTAAAACGTAATGCCGACATGGAAGGTCAAGCGCGCCTACAACTTGGAAAAAGGCGAAGTTCAGAGGGTAGGATGATCTAAGACAATTTCGAAATATTACGCATTATTTGATATATTAATCCTTAATTAAGATAAACTGACAGATTGACTTTTATGATACGAGAGGCACAGCCAATCTTTAACTTTCAGATACCTAACCTTTAAACGTCAAAATCAACATGTAAGTAAGCATCCCAATTGAACTACTTAAACGAGGTATTTATTTTAAAAAATCATCACCACGAAGAGAAATCACGCATAACTCGCCGAGCAAACGCAGTTAGCTCCCCCGAACATAAGCAAAACTGATATTTCACGATGTCGATTTTGAAACTCCTAATTCATATCATTTTTTACTTTTGTATTATAGTAATTAGGCGCGTTTAGGGCAACTCAGGTAAGACACAATATGCCCCAACTATAGGCTAACGTCAATACATGCGGAACAAATCTCAAAATAGCCAAAAATTTATATCAAAATTGATATATTTTCAACTTATAATATTGGCCCTCTTTGATTTATAGATTTTTAGGCCAATGCATTCTGTTCTTATTGTAGGTGTATTTTGCTAAGTAGTTTGAGAATTCCTCGTTTTATGATCTATTAACTCTTTTTTCTACTGACATCCACTTCATAACATTTTTCCATTGTTACTCTTTTTCTTCTTAATTCATTTATGTCAAATGCTTTAAGCATGTCATCCATATATTACAATGCTTTTCGCTGATACACTTTTATATTTCTTCATTTTTACACAGCATCTGCCTTCTTTGTCCGTTTTCACCCTTAACATATGTCCATTTGACACACACCATACCTTACTTTTCATTTTTCGTTGCAATACCATCTCCAAAACGTAAATATTCTATTTTTGATTTATTCAATGCCAGCTTCTTACATTCTTTTTTATTTCTCCTTTCTTCATTTTTTTTCATGTTAGCCAATGAGAACCTGGTAAACTAGTAATTGTAAGATAGGCATAGGAATGTTGGTTATTTCCAATTCCATGCATTTATATGTTCATTTCCATCTCTATCGTCATTGCACATATATCATTGTTTATTTAAGGCCCCAACTTAATACTGCTACTGTTTTAATTACTTATATTCTGAATGACATTTGTTTCTTGCAGGGTTTTGATGAAGCCATTACTAAACATGTTACTAACCTATAATGAACTTTATAAACTACACTACTAGATTGTTGCATATACCTGGATACAATAAAACAACCTTTATTCTGATATAGTTGGTGAAGGATCCTTGTGGTTTAGAGAAACGTGAAAAAATAATATACCTACATCAACGTTCCTTAGCTAAAGATTTTTGCCAATTAAATGTGATTATTTTTTAAACAGTCCTATCAGCCAATAGTAATGAGAAAAACAATCAAATCGACCAATAGTATCAAAATTACACTGACTATTTGCTAGTAGCTGATTACAGCAACTATTTTTTCACAAACCATTCAAATCGTTCTTCTGCTGTAACACAACTAGCTAAAAGTGAAGTAGGTGAGCAGCAGTTAGAAATAACAGGACACTCATCTGGAAGCTCCATCAAACCCTATCTGCAACAGGACTGTATAAAAAATAATCACGCCGAATTACAGTCGTGGTAATATTTTTTTTAAATAATTTTAACTAGATTAGCATTCATCTTTGTCCACTCGTGAGATTTCTTAATAGCAACAAAAATTCGTGAATCTAGTTAAAATTATCACCACTTATATAATTACTGTTGAATATTTTATATTATTGTAAATTTTTACCGTACTTTATAATCGTACTGACCAAGTAGGACAAAAAACAATAATAGTATATTGAGTATAAAAACCGGTAAGACGGTTTACCGGTCGAAGCAAATGTTTCGCTTCGCTCAGTCTCCAATATAGCCTGATCCTGGTAAACCTTATCTTTCAAGATGCTTATACCATTTTTCCGAGATAGAAGTAACTTAAGTATTTATTGTTACCATAATATAGTATAATGTTGAATTGTCAAAAATAACGTTTATTGACATATGTGGACAATAAGTAATTTATTGAGATTTGTGAACGGTAAGTCAGTTCAGTTTTCATAAATGCAACTTACTGTCATAAAAAGTATGGGAAATGATCTAAAAACGCAATCGTGCAAAGAAGAATGTTAATACTGCCACAATAACTAATTACACTCGATCATACAATTCCTAACGCAGATAGATACTTCTTGTCCACAACCATAGTACTCTGATCTTGACAAATATGTCCCAAAGTATCAGAATAGAAAAAACAAATTCCCATATTGGTTGTCTAGGGAACTTATTAACTTAATAAAGAGGAAAGATAAATATAGGAAAAAGTATAAAGCCTCGGGAAATGTTAATGATTTACATTCTTTTAAGGAGTTACGCAGAGAAGTTAAACGGGAATTATCTAATGCGCATAGAAGATTTATTGATGGGGTCGAAAATGACATCTGTGCAAATCCTAACAAATTTTGGAGTTACGTGACTGCGAAACAAAAGTCCTCTAACACTAATAATCCTCTAATGTATCAAAATAAAGTTTTAGATTCGTTTAACTTAATTACTGAGGGTTTTTCCAGTTACTTTGAATCCGTATACTCCGATCCTGAAACATTTCAATTTGAAGACGTATTACAATCTGAGACGATGAATGGTGTCTCTTGCTATGATTTTTCAATAATATCAGTAACTGATGTAAGGAAAGCCATTAAAAAATTTAAAAATAAACGGTCTTGTGGTACAGATTTATTGCCTGCATATTTATTTAAGGGCCTTACCGAATTCTTAACTTACCCACTGTGTCAAATATTTAATTTATCCATAAAGACAAATACTTTTCCTGATAGCTGGAAGATTTCCAAAGTTACCCCAATATTTCAAAGTGGGGATAGAGATATGGTAGTTAACTACAGACCAATTGCATTAATCTCAGTACCAGCAAAAGTATTTGAATCCTTAATATATAATGAAATCTGGAATCACTTCAGACACTACCTAATAATTGAGCAGCATGGGTTCACCCCTAAGAGATCTATTGTATCAAATCTTTGAAATTATGTGGAAGAAATATCAGAAGTGTTGGATAAAAATAAACAGGTGGACTGTATATAAACAGATTAGCAAAAAGCCTTTGATAGAGTATGTCACTTTAGATTACTCAAAAAACTAAATTTTTACGGTTTTTCAGAAAATGTTATTAAGCTTATTTCTACTTACCTGTTGGGCAGGCCACAATATGTATATTATAAGCAAGCCTTATCAGAGAAATTTATTGCATTGGGGGTACCACAAGGATCCAAGCTTGGACCACTGCTATTTTTAATTTTTATTAACGATATTGGAAGCCAGGTATCTACTTTATGCGGATGACCTCAAAATATACAAGACAGTCAATGATATCAATGATTGCCAAGAACTACAACTTAATTTTAACAATGTTCTGCAGGGGAACGAAAGAAACAAACTGTTTTTTCATCCACAGAAATGTAAAGTTATGTCTTTTTATAGAAAGAAATTGCCAACGCCATATCATTACCTAATTAACGGGAAAACTTTAGAAAGAATAGAACATGTGACTGACCTGGGAATTCGGTTTGATAAAGAACTAAAGTTCAATGATCATATTTTAGAAATGGTTAAAAGATCCTATCGCTCTCTCGGGTTGATTATAAGATTTGGTTTCGAATTTAGAAATAACTCAACGTTAATTTTATTATACCGATCTATAGTGAGGTCCAAATTAGAATACGCAAAATTGATATGGAATCCATCACACAATTATCTCAGTGATCTAATAGAACGAATTCAGAAAAAAATTGTGAGGTATTTGTACTATAAAGAGCATAACATTTATCCTATTTTGATACCATATTTTGAATTGTTACCGCTATATGAATTTAAATCATTAAAAAGCAGACGGGATTTCAATGGTCTAGTGTACATATACAAATTAATGAATAATATGGTAGATGACTCCAATAGTTTATCTAAAATTGGTTTTTACATTCCACCGGTTCACATTAGAACTCGTACACTGTTTCATCAAAACTTTGCTCGTATATCTCATTATTATAATTCACCTATAAATCGGATACTTCGACTATATAACGCGAAGGCTAACACTGTTAATATATTCTGCACAGGTAGTTTAGCTAACTTTACATTATGCTGCTCTGGATTAGATATTTGATTTTCAGTTGTGGCTCCCGGTTTTTTTTGCCTAATAATAGTTATAATTTAAAAAACTAAGGTGTGACCGGGGATTATTTTCATCTAGTGTGGCCCTGGAGTGCTTGTGTCAAACATTTGCTTTTTTAGTGAGTTATGGTTACATTCAAGAATTGGGAGTGTTCCGTGGTCCTGCTGGATGGAAGTAGTTTTTGATCATACTATACAACTGTATGCCATTTTCATTATTTTTTTAATTTTCAAGCTACAATGTAATAGGGCTCTTCAGCCTGTTTTGTAGCCGTACATATATAAATAAATAAATAAATAAGTGGTTCTTTCATTCACTATTTATTTATGTATAAGTAATAATAAATTGTGCAACGTACATGAGCCTTTTCATAATTCTTAATTTTTTATATTTACAGATGAAAATATAGTCGTCTCCCTGGTCGCCGAATACAAAAGGAATCAGTACATGTGAGTGAACCTTTTTATTTGAGAAAGGACAGCGAATTTAATAATTCTGACAAAAGCGCAATACATTTGATATGATTTTGACAAATATTGAGAAATATGAATTACATTTGACAAAGAGTGAGGCACAATTGATACATGTGAAAAGCATTCGGAAAACCCTGTAATTTCAAAATGTTCAAATATTGCCTGCCCTAATAATTTTACAGAAAATTCCATTTGAATTTTTTAGAGGACACTACGTAATAAACCAATCTGCATAATATCAATTTTTATTGTCCTAAACTTAAAATTAATAGGTATTATTAAAAATGTTGCTAAGATTTTAAAATTTGAAATAGAAACAGCAAAGTGACAATCTTTCACAGTAATTATAGGAAATGGTTATTAAACCATTTCTGAAAATGAATCACACCGTGTCATATCTTGTAAATTTCTCTTAAATGAAACAATGACTTCAATGTTACTATTTTTTCCATCGGCCCTTTTCAACTAGGTTGATCACCAACACATTTATTAAAGTATTTTCGACTTGAACCAACAAATAATGCTCAACTTGCGCTTATGCAGCACCCTGTATATAAAAGTGCCGTTCCAAATGACAGTAGCAGGGTGTATATAACAAAAGTCGTGGCAATTGCACTATTTGAATGCTTGTTTGTAATGTATATGGTCTGTATATTATCTGAAATAAAGTGAAGGATTGATGACAAATACCTATTCGAGAAATATCATTCATTATAGTGGGTGTTAGATAAATATGATACAGATTATATAGAGTGTTGGACTTTAAAATATATGCTAAACAATATCACTAAGGAGATAGGTAATAATATTTACCAGTATGTAAAATAATTTGGTACAGAAAACATGTAATACCTTTATAAGCAATTTATAAAATAAACCCTTTATACAAAGTTTAATCTGTTTTTGAAATGTAAAGGGTTGTGAATTAAACATAAAATTTGCGAGAAAAAATAAAAAGTAAAATTTTAAAAGATTTAAACAAAAGCAATTTCTGAAATTGGACGCCGAACTAAGTTTATTGTCAATCAATTACATCATAAGAATTGGATAGCAGGGGATGTTTTTCTGGAAGTGGTTTACATCAAGTTTGTTAGCAAAATGAGAGTCGTATGGTGTGGATAGAAGGTTGTTCACCTACTGGAGTTCTAATTCGGCAAGCTTGTTATTGAAGTTACATCTTGTAACTTGCATCTAGTCGAGGTTCGTGAAGATCGTCGGTGGGTTGAATATTTTGGAAGGAAGACGTGGAAGGCGTTTGCTGCTGATCAGTTTTTGGCAGTTCTGTTGAAGAAAGGTGGTAGGTGCCTTGTCGTGTTTGGCGGTTCCTGGTGTTTGGTTAAGTTCGTACTGGGATTTGTCTGCACATTGGGAGATATCTGTGAAACTACCGGATGCGTTTGAGTTGGTAAAGGAGAGTATCAAGGGCCCTGAACAGGTAACAGGCTACAGGTATTTATGTAAAAACTGAACGAAAAATATAGAAAGAGTGAAGTGAGGTAATTTTAAAGGGTGGAGTACTTACTATTTAATATTTGTTGAATGACAAGTAATGTAACGAGGAGGTATTTGTAATTAATTTTGCATAATTTGAAGTGACACTGACAAATGTACAAGTTGTCAAGAAATAAAAGAATTAATTTTCAGAAATAAAAGCAGTCTAGATTATGAGCGAATCCGACCTGTGTTTCAGTTAAGAGTAAATGTTTTCTACCGGGGCTAGATATATATAATAATATTGATAATTCATAATTTATAAAAGGACAAGTGACTTAAATTTATTTTAAAAGAGAATTAAATGAAAATAAACTAAATCATAATAAAAGTCAAACGTAATAGCTAAAGAATAATAAATATTGTTGTAATATAAAACCATTTACATACATAAAGACCATTATAGCATAGTCCATTATAACATTATATTTTAATTAAGAAGGAGTTTATTATTTAGAGTTTTGGAGTAAACATTGCTTGGGTTACACACAGTAAACATCCACGATGAAAGTTTAACCGGTTTTTTCGCTGTAAAACCATGTGGTAATACCGCATTGTGGTTGACGATAATGTGTATAAATAAAAAAGCATAGTAATATATTCAGGGAACTTTCTCAGCGTGATAGTTTTGTGTTCACTAAATCAGCTAATCACCTAAAAGTTAAAAATGTCATACGTAGTAAGAAGTACTGGAAGCAAAGATGAGTATGCTATCTTCAAGTTTGAAGATCTGATGATTTTTATTATTAGTATAGTGTTACAAAATAAACAAAGCGCTTAAAACGTGTATATAATTGTGTAGGTACATGAGTGGGTACAGCTGTTTGAAATCAAAACAGACGATGTAAGCATAAAGCTAAACTTCCAAATATACTTCAAAATGTTCTTTAATGCAATTCTTCATTTGATTTTTATAGTAAAAAGAATCAGCTGTATCCCGTAATTTAAAGCCAGATGGTCGCATCGCACCGCAATATTACCAAATCGAAATAACCAATTTATATTCCGTATCAATATTGCTATTACTGTTAGTTGCGCTGCATTTTTGTTAACTTGACCTTCCTGTTTCTTTTTTAAAATTATTCCATTGTGGTATTTTCTTCCATATATATATACAACCAGTATAACAACAGCAGCAAGAATTCAACAAGGATTTTAGTCACAAGGTGTTACCAACTTAAAATTTTCTTTTCTAGGCGCTTTCCTGTTAATGAACAACAATTCTTGCATTTGATTTTTTTTTGCAAGACAATGTAGGAAGTTTATCCAACTGCACTGAATGATAGGGTGCATTGTCCATAACCACCATACATGCAGTTTATCTAAAGCAGCACTAGGCTCACGATCCTCCCAATTTGAAAAAAAAACTAATGCCAGATTTTCCTTGGTACCTTCTAATGGCAAGATTTCCTTAAAAATACAATTTTGGCTATAACGATACAGCGACGTGCTCTTGTTCATAGAGAATTTCACATTTATTCACATAGCGGTACTTATACGCCATGTACGTGATTCGACTAGATTTGTATAGTTAAATGAGTTGCTGTAGGTATTTTCTAAATATGCATACTTATATATAATCAAAACCTGATTTGCCATTACGTGTTAAGGCTTTTCTAAATAGATGACCTGTAATTAAATTAGCTCTCGTTATTTTCCTAAAACGAGGTTTTTCAATTGTCCTACCCAAAAGTCCTTCCTGAAACCTACCTACAATGATTAAGAAAAAATTGCCTAATATCTGATTGTATATTACCTACAATAACTTGCTTCATATAAATTTGTAAGTGGAGCTATATCTCGACTCTGTGTTAAGCCTAGAGTGCCTAGACGATCAACAACGCTTTTTAAATTTGAATATTTTGTGTGTGTTATTAAATTTAGAATGTTAAATGATTTTAACATAGGGTATTTATATTAACGGTTCCTATTTTAAGTAAAAATTTTCAAAACAGTCCTTTATTCTGTAAAAAACGTTTGTACAGGTTGTCCAATATTAACGCCAATTAAATACTAACGTAATACACAACAAGAAGACAATGGACAGTTGCAAAATGGAAACCGTAATTAAGTAAAAAAGAGGAGGACGAAATTTAATTGGAAAGACGGAGTGATACGTGACTTAACATCGTTAGGTATAAAAAGTTGGTGGCTAAAAGTGTCGGACAGAAAAAGGTGGAGACACATTTCCAAACATACAAGCACACATCCAGCGCTCTAAAAATAATGGCACCGCCCTGTCGATGTCCCATCAATACATGAGATAAAAATGTGATCAGTGATCACACCGATTAGAAATATAACCTACAAAGGGTTAAGAGGTCATCTAAGTAAATTCAAAAAAAGACAATTTTGAATTGCGACAAAATCATTTTAATTTAATATACTTTGTCAACAGTAGGAAAATACCGCAAATGTTCGCTGCAAATACCCACAACATTGTTACAAAAATATAAATCGAAAATAACGATGTTCCTATAGCTATTTCTAATATTGGAACTAGCAACCAAAGTATAACTGCACAATCAATAGACAAATGTTTAGGTAATAATTAATTTTAGAAGATGCAGGGAATAAAGCCAGTGAGCTTAAACAGAGGGATAACTCCTGCAGAGTTATGACAAAAATTCCTGCGAGCGCTATCCCATCCCAGCAGGCCATGGGTGCATAATGGTGGGGATGGAATGTTGATGACGTAACTTGGGCCAGCGCGGATTATCGGAGATTCCTCTCGCATTCCTCGGCTGCTGTGTTGTTCACGGCTACTAGATGATACATGTATATTATGCAAGGCTTTCCGCCATAGAATCCGGAAATTTAAACTTACCAATTTGATTTAATGTTTTACTAAACAATTTAATTACGATGGTTGCAAGTTTATGTTCCAGTTTTTGATGCGTCTTTGCTTTGGTGTATCTATAGAATCGGGATGGTGTTGTGGATATTAGAATGCTTTTAAATTAAAACAGTAATTTTTAATTGTCCCAAACAGCCGTGTGAAATTTTAAAAACATGTGTAAATCTGTTATGGATTTCCGGGATTGGTATATTCAGTAAAAGTATTATCGATTATTTAGAGATACGTTAGTCCGGTTGGTACTGAAATTGAGAAAGACATTAATTTCTTTACCAACCAAGTAAACTACCTAGCTTTGAAATGGCATATAAGCTATACACAAATACAGTAAGCCTCCATTTAATTAAAGGATTAATGACAGAATTCCTCAAGTTATATGAAGTTTGGCACCTAGCCATGTTATGCTCTGTTTGGTTTGTTACTTAACAAAATGTTGGTGTAATGTAAACAGTACTCAAATGACATTTACTTTTAACAGACCTCTTCCAACTAATCCAATAAACCGAACTTTTCTTGTATGCCAGTTCTGAGTAGTCTAACTAATCTCACTTTTAAGAAGATAAATAGATTTAATGATATTATTTCTTTAAAAAGATGCAAAGAGCTTTACTCAGCACTTCCCTAGCAAATGCCACCAAAAACACTGAAACAATAAAAGTAAACACTTGGTAACGCAAATTACATCAATTTTCAAATAAACAAAGCATTGTAGGTGGTGAGATTTGAACTCAGCGCGATTTCAACGTCTGGGAGAACGATTTTAGCCCTTGGCAGCAACCTGGACGCAACCCTGGTCCCGTTCGACCACAAAGAAACGCCTCGTATTAATTTGTGCTCGCGGCTGAATTATATACGACGCCCTGAACGTTGCCCACTTTTGTTTCTTTTACAACATTTGCCCTTATCTGCTGGGTCCCATTAAGGGTAAATCTTGAGCTATGTGCAAATTATTACCTTTATCTATTTCTCAGTTAAAGCAAAAATAGGCAACTTTATTTTTTTAAGGTGCTCGCCCTGCATATATTCGACTGAAGGTATATTTGTTTTCGAACCAGGTGGACATATAATTCGCTTGCAAAATATCCTCTTCCTGCAACAAATATTTTCTGAGCTATTCTACCAGCAGGACGACAGACAGACGGACAGGTATACAGACAAGCAGACAGACTTAATTGAAAAAACATGTTTTTCGTCATCTAGGGACCCTGAAACGTGAATATCAGAGAAGTATGGGAAGGTGATTTTCCTCAAAATGCTTATGGAAACTGCATGAACTAATCATCGACATATTTTTACACAGATTTCAAAAACTAGTACGTCGTATTTTCAAATCAGTGCGCAGAAGTAATTTCGGTTGTGGGAGGGGAGGGCAAATTCAAAAAAATATATATTTGTCCGATGATGGAGCTTTTAAATTTGGACATTAAAATATTATATACTGTAATGGTTGCATCTTATGATTGCTATTTGATCATAAAGCTTTTCCAAGATATCAGATTATTTTTGGTAAACTAATTCATTAGTAATTAATATGGAAAAGGATGGATTTATAGAATAAAAGAAGAACTTAAATATTTGAAAGTTATCTAATGAACAAGACATTGGATGTAATATTGTTAAGTGGTTAATATTTTATCAGAAAGGTTCTGGCATATGAATTGATTTTGTGGAGATGGTGGTTTACTATAATTATTTGGATCATAATTAATATTAATTGATAGTCAAATAAGCTATAAGATAGCTTATTTGAAAGTGAAAGGAAAACTCAAATGATTATTTGAAAGAAGTTAATTATAACGTGTCAAAATAGAATAAATAATATAGAAATGTATCCAGAGGCTTAGTTTGTAACAATTTGATATAACAATTATTGCTAGATAAAATTGAAATTATTAAAAATAACAACTAACTTTTGTTCAAAAAGTGTAACACGTTTTATAGTAAAAATGAAATTTGAAAAAACCCTTTAATCATATGTTATTTATTGACTGGTTGGTGTAGTAAAGGATATAGTTAACTAAAATTATAAAAGGAAGAAATAAAATAAATTTTAAAAACTACTGAAGAATAAGAAGGTTAAAATGCTACAAAGAAGAATAATAAAATCTAATAACAATAAAATAGTATACATTGAATAATGGTGCCTGCAGTGGGATTGGATATGAGACCAATTTATTGTCATTTTGTAATTTATTTAGTAATTTCACGGGCGAAAGCACCTAGCGTGTAGGCAACACACATGTCGAGTTCTGCTTAAATACAGTTTTCTATATCATCTGCAATTATTTCCGCCGAAGGACATTAATTGTCGCTAGATGGCGATACAGTTTAGCGTCGCTTCCGCTTTAGAAAATATGTCGCAAAGATGAAACACTTTGATTTGACGCGGGGGGGGGAGGGGAGAATATCGAATCATCGGGCCCTGTGGACATGGCAGAATTAGATTAATGAATTGCAGAAATTAACTGGTGCGTCAGGCGTATGAAGCATAGGCGATTTGGCCACTTTTTCCACCCATAACCATGGGAAAATAAGTTGTTGTGTTAGCACATTTTTCGTGTACGTTAGGCAGATTATCTTCTGGTAAGCTACTTATTCTTTCTTGCTAAAATTGCTAATTTGGAATATTTACTTAGCCTTCAAGTTACGGACTAAAACTGTCCCGAATAAAGTAGAGACCTACTGCATGGTCGAGGGACGTGCCGTTTAGTACGAGGCTGCTTCCGTTCGCCTCGGTACCGTTCAGGCAGCCCAAATGAGCCTGCTGTGTTGCCAGTAACCCTCACCTTTGTGCTGGATTTGGTTTGAACCTAACGCCTATTTTGTTTTGTGATTTATTAATGCTATTGAATTCTTAATGGCCTTGCCGTTCGTTATTTAGTTGGGTAAATCATATACGGCTTCACCGCTGTTATAATTACTTGTAAATCAGGTGTGTTGAACGAACCGACAGTTTTAAGCTGAGTTAGTTCACTTATCATTAACGTAGCTCTACATGCTAGTAAATTAGCTGAGCGAATGATAAATCTAGGTACGTTTGTTCCATCACTATCGTTTTAGTAATTAAGTTCGCTGGAGCAGCAGCCAGCAGATTATTTGATATTCCACTACGACATGCTGATATAACCGAATGAGTGTGAGTACACGCGAGATATTAATTTAATACATTATAGGTGGAACGCAGTACAGCTGTGTCGTTCACTCAGTACTCGGGTTGCTTACTAAAGTACCTGTTTTGGCCCACTTACAGTTTAAAATGAATCAATTTGGAAATTAGCTTTACACGCCCTCAGCATAGGCTGCGTTTTCGAATGCACCCTGTCCAAATTGTGATTGATGAATTGTGATATATTTATTATTGTGATAGCCTTGTGATTGTACGTTTAATGCCAGTAATTACAAATCGAGTTTATGCCCCCTGTTAATGATCTATAATCTATTTGAAACATTATACGCTTTATCGAACTGTGGGTTTTCATTGTTTCTGTTGTATTGTTTGTTACCTTGAACAAATTTATTGGTTTGTTCGCTCGAATGGACTAGGGAACATAGGCCTAAAACCATTTGGCGCCCCTATAATTTCAACCGTTTAGTTTTGAAGGTACGTCATCCACGCCCTTCCTCTGAGCTAGTGCGAGTGCATGTTCCGATTTACTATCGGCAATTACTACTATAACAGATAAACTACATAATATTAGATATCCTTTCTGGTTTAGAACTTCATGTGGGCTGCTGTCAGGTGAATACGTCTACAAAAGAGCCGGAGTTAGAAGTATACTACATGTGAATGAGCATTTGGACTTGAAAGAGCTTGTAATCAGGCGGATTGGTACCTGTTACAAGAACGATGATTTCGGTACACTGGGATACTTGGCAATAGTGGTGACTAAGTTGGAGTTCTGCAGGAGGTGGTCATCATCTGCATCTGAGGATTGATTAGGACTGCAAAGGAGTAATTACTAGGAGTTAAAGAGAAGATCTGGTCTTCATTTAAGCAGTTTATTTGGTTGGAGTTTTTGCCGCAGCTGTAAGTCGAGTCGTTGCTGTTACACATTCGGTCCCAGAGTTGGGAACATCTATGGAACTAACAATGGAGTCAATTAGAAATAGCTATCGTTATGAATGTTGAAGTTGACTTATTTACTTGGCAGTGCTGATGGTGCAGTGTGGGCAGCTTACTTATACTAGAATTGGACCAGGACATCGAGCAGACATTAAGTGGATTTTGTGACAGGTATTTGCAAATAAAACATTAATAAGTTCTAATTAGTGAATGAATTACACAGTTGAAAGAAATGCTTACTTTTATAGATATTTTAAGTAATAACATATGTGACAGATATCATTTGATTGACTTTTCACTTTTATGAAGTTTTCAATCTGACGTTTTGCAGAAATGTCATACTTTTTTAGTATGTACTGATTAACTATCACAAACAAGGAAATTGAATATGCAAAAACCTAACTTGAAGTAAGAGTAATTGTTCTCATAAAGCTAGCAAAAGACAAATAAATAAAAATAAAAATAATTATAATAGGGCAGATATCTTACATTAATTTATCTAAACAAAAATAATTTCAATACAGTACAAGATTAAATAGTCATTGATTTATTTAAAGGGGGTGCATAGCAAAGAAATAGCACAGTAACGTATAGCTATAACAATACATAAATACAGGGAATTTATTTTAATAGTTAACATAAGCGTTTCGTTTCTATGCCACCATTTAATCATACAGGTCATTTCCATAGTTACAAATGAAACCAATAGATTAGAGAGTGTATTTTACGAGTTAATATAGGAATTATTACTTGTCAAAAAGGCAATTAAAAGTTATCTTAATGTATACCACTGAAGAAAAGATACAACACACAAGTTGTTCCTAGGTATCTACTTTTTAGTTGCATACTTACATTCCGGTAACAAAATTAAAGTTTCTTATTAGCAAGTACCTAATTTAAATTCGTATGTTAACTCGTAAAATAAACGCTCTAATCTATTGATTTCATTGGTAACTATGAAAGTGACTTGTATGATTAAATGCTGGCATAGAAACAAATCTGCTGTGTTAACTATTAAAATAAATTCACTGTATTTGTATCGTTAAAGTAGGTATACTATACCTAGATTAACAATATTAATTCAGTGCTTATCTAATCTAACCTAGCATTCATCAACTATAGAAAACCATTAGATTCATTGGAACTATAGGCAACCTTTCACGCAATGAAAAATGCTGAAATCGACTCCAGGTACAAAAAACTCTTTGAAGACATATGCTAGAAATGCAACTTCCCAAATCAGACTTGATGAGTATTTTACAAGCGGAAAAAACCAATAACGTAGGGCAAGGGAATACAACTTCTTCCAAATTATTTACGCGTTCTATAGGATATATTTAAAAAAAAAACAGGAAAACCAAAGGCATTAACATTAACGGCCAATTAATTCGCCATCTTCGCTTCGCAAATGCTACTGTCCTTATAAGTGGTGACCTGGCGGAATTGAGAGAAATGTTAAAACATCTTAAAATAGCAAAGGGGGAATATGGGATGATAATAATGGCACCGAAACCTACTTTTTTGACATCGAAGAAGTAGAAATCCAAACCGTAGACGTGCACATCTATTCTTCTTTTTAAGGTACCATCTTCATTATTGAAGGTTGGCAACAACTATGGCAAATTCATCTTTGTTTTTCGCTGTTCTAATTAGCGAATGTGTTTTCAATCCGGTCCAGTCCCGGATATTCTTGAGTCAGGAGCATTTCCTTCGTCCTACACCTCTTCTTCCTTCTATTTTGCCTTCCATAAGAAGTTGAAGCAAGTGGTACCTATTGTTCCTGTATATGTGCCCAAGGTAGGAGGTTTTTCGCATTTTGATGTCTCTTATTAGTTCTTTATCTCTACCGACTCTTCTAAGAACCTCCTCGTTAGTGATGTGCTCTGTCCATGATATGCGCAACATCTATATAGGTTACAAATTAAAGCCCGGAAAAGAATATCAGACGTCGAGATAACTCCAAGAATATGCGATGAATATGACTTCAGTAGTTACAGAAGAGCTAAGCATACCGCAGTCATCGAAAATCGCGACATTCCAATTGATCTCCAAAGGAAAGTTTTCAGCACCGGCACTCTTCCAGTCATGACTCATAAAATAAAAACTGTGAAATCAGCTGATAAGCTGAAAAAAACAACGGTCAATTGAATGACTCATACTAGTGGTAATCCTGAGAGATCAAATGCAACAATTGCGTAAAAAAAATCGACGTCATAGACCGAATAGCTATCTCAAAGTGGACCTGGGAAGGAAATATAGCCAGACCAGGTGATACTATGTGAGAAGGAGGATAGAATATAAAAAGACCCTAAACTAGATTGATAAACGATAACCCAAGGTAGAGATGAATGGAAAAGAGAAAATGGAGACGGCTGCTACAGGAGAAGAGGAAATAAATGTATGGAAAGAAAATTAGAGTATTGCTAATTAATGCTTATACATTTCGGGGTGGGGTTCGGATAGTATTCATATGCTTTCATTTTGAAAGTCGAAACGGAAGTATTTATAATAATACAGACATTGTACGGTGCTACCCTATTTGGTATTAAACAACAAACAGTAGTAGCGAAGGTGGGTAATTAAAGGGAAAAAATAATCAAGCACTCTCAGGGTAACTAAAACCAAGGGAATCCAATATCCCTATTAATAAAGTAATTCACGATATAAGTGCGTAAAGCTAGCCTTTAGTCACGAGTGGGGCAGAGTTAAAACGCGAGTGAGCGAGCGTTTTAAGCCTCGCAAGTGACTAAAGATGCTTTACACATGTGTATCGTACAATATTTTATCTACGATAGAATCTAGAAAACACGGTAAATATAAAAAAATATATTTACATGTAAATTAGGATGATCGTAATTTTGAGTGGTTAAAAATGTTAAAACAGGTTGCTACGACATGCTTAATGAAATCTTTTAAACACGTTGCTACTGACGACGTAAACTAATGAAAACATGTTATTAAACAGTCGTTTTACAAACTTTTTTTTTTTTTATTAATATAGAATTTATTGCCAGATCAGCAAGACGTGTGCTATACATGGCATTGTTAATTATTAATATAATCGTAATACATAAGTTTAATGAGGTCGGCGTCTGAGGCCCCTCTGTCACTAAGGTCCTATTCTATATCATACTTTACATAAACAGCACTATTAATTATGTTCAGGTTCAGAGTCACTGGAAGTAGAGTCACTTAGTGATGGTTGTAGGAGATCGCTCGGAAGTTTTCTCTTCAGCCTCGTGTGAATGGAGCGTTGGCCAATGGTATAGTGAACCGCACCGCTGCACAGATGTAGGTTGTGGTAAAAATGTTTCGAGGAGTTGAGTATATAATTTTCCATCAATGGGACGTCTAGTTCACGATGAAGTGCTTATTTCTAACAAACCATGGAGCGTTTACGATTATGCGTAGGATCTTATTTTGAATTGTTTGCAATTTCTTAATGTTGGTTTTTGATGTTGCTCCCCAAACATTGCAACCGTATGTAATTATTGGTCTTAGTATCGCAGTGTATAGTAGTTTCCCGCACTGTGTTTTTAAGGAAGATTTTTTATTAATTAGAGGGTATAACATACCTAACCTAGCATAGCATTCTGTAAGTTTCTTATTAATGTGGTAACTCCACGTAAGTTTCCGGTCCATGTAAACTCCTAGATATCTTATTGCTTTATCCTTTGGATTCCATATAATTTCTCGATCATTAATTACTATATTTGGTGGATCAATAGGTCGTCGCAGAGTAAAGATCTTCGTCTCGCACTTGTCTGGATTAATGTTCGTGCACCATTTTGTAAACCATTTAATTATCTTATCAACGCTTTCTTGCAGTTTATGTTTGACTATGTTTATGTCACAGTCTTGAGAAATAATAGCCGTGCCATCAGCATACATAGCTATTTCTGAGTCCTTAGGTTCCGGAATGTCAAACATAAAGGTATTATATAATATTGGTCCTAAAATGGATCCTTGTGGTACTCCTGCATGTATGTCTGTAGCTGTGGAAAGCGTCGTACCAATTCGCACTCTGAATGTTCTGTTGATTAGAAATGATGAGATTAATTTTTGAAGATATGAAGGTAGCTTCATTTGCATGATTTTGAATCGTAACCCATCTATCCAGACACGATCAAACGCTTGTGCGACGTCTAGGAAGGCAATTGCAGTATGTTGTTTGTTTTCAAATCCACGTTCAATTGCTTCAGTAATTCGAAGAAGTTGGTGAGTTGTGGAGTGCCCACTTTTAAAACCAAATTGAAAAGGTGGGAGTAAGTTTTTTTCCTTAAGGTGATTAACGAGTCGAGTTTGGATTATCCGTTCTAACAGTTTAGATAATGTTGACAGAAGGCTTATCGGTCGGTAGCCTGACGGGGAGTCGAGAGTTTTTCCTGGTTTGTGAAACACTAGTATTACCGCCTCTTTCCACATGTCAGGGAAATAGCCCAGGCGCATACATGCATTAAATGTTGTTGCAAGCAATGCTATAGCTTTATTTGGTAAATTTTTAATTGCTATATTTGGTATCATCTCTGAGCCTGGTGACTTTTTAACTTTAAGTCTTTTAATACTCTGTTGGATCTCATGCGGTGATGTGGGTTTGAATATTTTTGAATTTTCGGAATCCTTATTTTGGATGGTTGACTCAACGTGCTGCATAAATTCTTCGTTTTCTTCGTTTATTACTGTTGTAAACGTCTGTTTCAGGTGGTTCGCAAAAACTACACATTTATCCGAATCTTCATAGTATACTTGATTATTTATTCGCAGTGGAGGGATAATAGTTGGTTGTCTGAGGATTCTTTTTGTCGCAGTCCAAAGATTTGGATCATTAGGGGATATATCGCATAAGTATGACTGATAAGTTTCTATCTGAAATTTGTCTAGTTCTTGTTTGACTCGCCTCATTAGTTCATTTAGTGCAATTTTTGCATTTGGATCCCTTGTTCTCGGCCACCGTCGTCTAACTCGGTTTTTTTCTCTTATTAGATTTAATATATACATTGGCGGGTGTAAATAGTTCGGGCGTTTTTGCGGCTGAGTGGTGATTGTAGATCTGTTAACTGATTCTTTAATACTATCAGTAAGTATACCCAGTATGTTGTCTATTTCTTGTTTTGAGTTAAGCGCTATCGGGCATGTTATTAATCTGTTAATGTTTTCTTTATATATATCCCAGTCAATTGGTCCATTGATGAGCCTCGGAAGTTTCGGAATTATTTTCGGGTAGTTATTAAATGTCATGACAATTGGCAGATGATCAGAGTCAAGCTCTGTTAGCACTACCTGATGTATTGGTTTGTTAAAATTTTTATGTAGTACAATATCCAATATATCAGGTTGATGATCTGTTCTATATGGATATCGCGTTGGCTCGGATGGTGCCATAATATGTACGTTGTGTGCAGTCGAAAGGTTATGCAGTTTTATTCCATTGGGATTAGTCACTCTGCATCCCCAAATAGTATGTTTGCAGTTTAGGTCTCCTATGAGCAGAGTTGGTAGTTGTTCTTCAAAAACTGCCATGATGTCTGTTGGGATTAATGGTTTGTTTGGAGGTTTGTATGCACTGTTAGGAATCCTAACCGTAACATGATAAACTCTAGACTATATTGAGAATGGACTTTAGTAATTAATATATATTATCTTAGCTTAGTGTCTAACTCAAATGTAATTTTGTATAAGGACGAAGTTAGCAAAATACTTGTCCTGGGAAAACGTGCCGAACAGTGTCACAGGTACTTCCAGAAAAAGGGCCGGACATGAATTGTAAATATTATTGCTTTTACGTGCCTCTTTGCGTGGGACCGCAACAATTTGCAGGTTTCCATAATATAAATAGCTTTTACAAGTTTACCTGTAAAGGCGGTAATTTTGGTGAAGGCAGATCTTAACTGACCTCGGTAGCGGATAGATCGCTTCCGAATAAATTGTAAATAAACATATTTTAAGCTACTGAAGTCTTTAATTTCTCAAGTAGAACTCTAAATCAGTGTATCGCGAAATTCGGATCGAAGTGAAACCCCCAACGTTAGACGTATCGCAACAGTGGTGTCAAGCGGTGGTGATTTGTGTCCAATTAATAAATCCCACGACAAAAGAACTTCTTTTGTTTCGACGTTGGTCCTGAAGCAACGAACGGATTACGAGAAGAAAACGCTGGAAGATTAGAGGATCTACAACTGGTGACGGCGCAAGAGAATATTGCGGCGAGGACAAACCAGGAGACGGTTACAACGGGAGGCGGCGTCAAGGATCATTTTGGCGGCGAGATAAACCCAGGGACAATCGTGAAGTGGTAGAACTGGTGACGGCGCAAGGGAACATTGCGGCGAGGACAAACCAGGGGACGGTGAGCACTGGAGCGGCGTCAAGGAGCAGTTTGGCGGCGAGATAAACCCAGGGACAACCGTGAAGCAGTACAACTGGTGACGGCGCAAGGGAACATTGCGGCGAGGACAAACCAGGGGACGGCGAGCACTTGGGGCGGCGTCAAGGAAAACCCAGGAACAACCGGAAGGCGTGCAAGGCTGAGGCAACGTAGGCAACATTGGCGGTGTCTGGAAACAGCGGCGTGGCAACACAACACGAGGACGACAACACGGGGAAACCAGGAATTGCAGTGCATATGTAAGTAATACTTGTTTGTATTTTCGAGAATTTATTGGTCTTATTATTGTATATAGTAAGGTGTTGCTTAGTAGAATTTTGATTTTATTCGGTTCAAGTATTGCTGGAACAGTTGTCAGTGAACGTGAAATAAGAATAATAGGTTGTAAAATAGTTATTGTTACAATCGGGACAAAGAGTTTACGCATTTCGCAAAATCTTGGCTTGTAGGACGAAATTTATTCGCGTTTATAAATTTTTATACAAGGATAGAACCATGTGTTCTGAATTTAATATTTTTACCGTTGGAGAATTAAAATACGTTGCTAATTTGTTTGAGCTGCCTGAGAAAAAGAGAAAGGCAGAAATAATTCAGGAATTTGTTAATGCTAGTTATACAGCAGGAGAAATTAGGATTGAAATAGATATCTGGGAGGGAAATCCTCAGAAAGGCAGGTTAGAAAAGCAAGAAGCAAAGGAACGGGAAGAAAAAGAAAGGCTCGAAGCAAGAGAACGGGAAGAAAAAGAAAGGCTCGAAGCAAGAGCACGGGAAGAAAAAGAAAGGCTCGAAGCAAGAGAACGGGAAGAAAAAGAAAGGCTCGAAGCAAGACAGCGGGAAGAAAAATTAGCGTTAGTTAGGATAGAGCAGGAATTAGAAATAGCTAGATTGGATGCACAGGTAAAAATTGCGCAGGCTCAAGCTTGTTTCTAACAAATTTCGAAAGGATTTGTGTCCAGCTACAATTCGAAAAGAAAACGTGGCCGATACGGTTGACAAGCGTCTTATCAACAGCGGCGAATGAAGTTGTTGCCCGCTTATCGGAGGAAGACAGCAAGAATTACGACAAAGTGCGAGCTAGTTTGCTTAAGAAATACCAGCTGACTGCAGAAGTTTTTAGGACCAAATTTCGTTATGGAAAACGAAAAGCGGATCAGAGTTATGCAGAATTTGCCTATCAATTAAAAACAAACTTCCAGGAGTGGATCAGGAGCGAAGAAATAGACGACTTCGGAAAATTGGTGCAACTCATGTGTTTAGAAAAATTTTATAGTGCATTACCTGGAGAAATGAAATTTTGGGTGGAAGACCGCAATAAGGCAAAAACGGTGGAAGAAGCGGCAGAACACGCAGACACCTACCTAATAAAAAGAGGTCCTGGTTCGGAGAAACATTATAATAATTTTAAAACACAGAAGGGAAGATTAGACCACAAATCTGGGTCAGCAACCCAGAAGGATTTAGAACCAAAACAAACGGCAGGCGAGGGCAGTAACCCTGTAGCCCTGGACAAAAGTAGTTTTGACAGGCGTCGACCAGTTAAATGTTACAGTTGTGGAGGCTTAGGACATTTTAAGAATTCTCCGGAGTGCCCGAAAGCGAAAGTTGTATTGACAACAATAGAATCAGGTAGCGACTTAAAACGGCTCTTTGACCCATATACAATGAACGCCGAGGTAAATGGCATTAAATGCATGATTCTTAGAGACAGTGCCGCAAGCTACGATATTGTGCATTCAAGGATAATAAAACCCGAAGATTACACAGGAAAGTATGTAAATGTCCAAGGGGTTTTAAGCCAGGAAAGTAAAGCGCTACCGGTTGCAAGAATTGAACTGAATTTGCCTAAAATTCAAGTGAATACAGAAGCAGCTGTTACAAATTATCTGCCTGGTGGATATTCTTACTTATTATCAAACCGAACATGGGAACTGATGAAAAATAAGGAGAATGGGGAAATCCAGCAAGTTTTTGCGCTAACCAAAGCAAAGGCTAAAGAAATACTGGAACAAGAAAAATTCCAGGAAGCTAAGAAGGAAGCTACTGTAGAAATGCAGAAGGCTGTAGAGGGAAACAAGCCAGAAAAAGAAACTGTCTTAGAGGAGGTGAAACACGAAAACCCGAGGCAAGAAAGCAACGATCTGATTTCGGTGCCGAAATCGGAGGTGGATTTTTCCGACATCACAAAATTAACACCAACAAATTTACGGAAACTACAATTGGAGGATTCGAAACTAAAAGAGTATTTCGACATGGCGGACTCTAAGAAAGAAATTAATGGAGCAAAATTTTATATCGCAAGTGGAATTTTACACCGAAGATTCACGGATAAACTTGGGCGGAGCTATGAACAGGTGATAGTGCCAAAGCAATTACAAAAGAAATTGCTAGAGATTGCACACGACAATATGTGGATGGGGCATCTTGGAAGGAATAAAACGATCAACCGCATAAAACAACACTATTGGTGGAACCAGTTAAGCCGAGACGTCAAGGCAAAGGTGAAAAGTTGCGACGTCTGTATGCGAGTTGGGAAATCGACGGACCGAAAGAAGGCACCCATGTGCCAAGTTCCTATAATCACAGAGCCTTACAAGCGAGTGAATGTTGACATCGCGGGACCATTAACCAAAACAGAGAAGGGAAATCGTTATCTGTTAACGTTAATTTGCAGCGCAACGAAGTTCCCTGATGCAATCCCATTGAAGGTGGCAGATTCGGAGTCGGTGGTGAATGGACTATTAAATATTTTTTCTAGAGTTGGTTTTCCGGCGGAGATTCAGATGGATTTGGGGACCGTGTTCACAAGTAATCTGACATCTGAGTTTTTCGATAGGTGCGGCATAAGAATTATTCACAGTTCAGCTTATCACCCACAATCAAATGCGGTAGAAAGATTCCATGGAGTCTATAAGCGAATCTTGAGAGCCTTGTGTTACGAGCATGGGAACGAATGGGACACATATGTAGATCAAGCGTTGTTCGCCTTGAGGTGTGCTCCACACGCAGCGCATGGGTTTAGCCCAGCAGAACTGGTGTATGGGAGACAAATTCGTTCACCACTAAATTTAATAAAGGATTTGTGGATTGGTAAAGAAACCAACGAACCAGTGGTCGTTTATGTTTTAAACCTGTTGGAGAGGTTAAAGCGAATGCAGGACATTGCAGAAATCGCAATGTTGGAGGCGCAAAACAGGTCGAAAATTTACTACGACCGGAATGCGAAGATGGTAAATTACAATATTGGCGACAAAGTAATGCTTTATCAACAAGCGAGGACAAACAAGTTACAAATGCAGTGGACAGGGCCAAAGGAAATCGTTAGAAAAATATCAGAAACGAATTACATTATTAAAGAACCTTCCGGCAAACGACGGCAAAATTTAGTTCATGTGAATTTATTAAAACCATATTATGCGCAAGCAGAAGTGGTCGCGATCAATCTAATTCAACCAGGGGAAGATAGAATTGATATCGAAATTCCTGACTTGGAAATTGACCACTCAAAAATGCTAAGTGCTTCTGAAGTGATTGATCAAGCGAAAGGAGTAGGACAACTGACCGGAGTCCAAAGGAAAGAGTTGGAGGAGTTAATAAACGAATTTCCAGGATTATTTTCTGATCGGCCAGGGCGAACTCATCTGATCGAACATGACATCGCGCTAAAAGAAGAGAAGATTATAAGGACACGGGCGTATTCTCATTCGAAGCGAGTGCGGGAAATTATCGACCAAGAAATCGACAAAATGTTGGAATTAGGAGTAATACGGCCCAGTAACAGTGCATATTCGTCACCTATGATAATTGTAGAGGCAGAGGGAAAAGAACCACGACCTGTGATTGATTACCGAGCCCTAAATGCAATTACAGTGCCGCAACAGCACCCAGTTCCAAATATAGAAGCATGTGTGGAGAGATGCAGCAAGGCAAAGTACCTCAGTCTAATTGATGTGGTTAGGGCCTATTGGCAGATAGGAATGACAGAAAGGGCTAGTAAATACGCCGCTTTTATCACACATCGAGGAGTGGTTGAGCCAGTGACCTTAGCGTTCGGCTTGCAATCGGCACCATTTTCATTTCAGAGGTTGATGGATACCATCCTCGAAGGAATGGGTGAGTTTGCTGAACCATTTTTGGACGACGTCGCGGTACATTCAAATAGCTGGGAGGAGCATCTAGAACACCTGAGCCAAGTATTTAATGTTATGCATAAAGCAGGATTAACAATCAAGGCGAGGAAATGTGAATGGGGAAAAGCCGAGGTTGTGTACTTAGGACACAAAATTGGCCAAGGTTACAGGAAGCCATCTGAGGCGAAAGTAGCGGCTATTCAAAATTTTCGGCGACCTGAGACGAAACGTGACATAAGAGCATTCCTGGGAATAACAGGGTACTATCACCATTATATTCCAACGTATGCAGATATTGCGAGCCCACTCACAGATGCGTTGCGCAAAAATGCAAAAACCAGAGTGGAATGGGATGAACAGAAGGAAACGTCATTTCAACGGCTGAAAAACGAGTTAATGAGCGGTAAGGTTCTAAGGGCACCTGACTTTAACAGCGAGTTTATCGTACAAACTGATTGTTCTAAGAGAGGGATGGGTGTTACACTTTCGCAACGAAATGAAAAAGGCGAAGAACATCCGGTGCTATACTTGAGCAAAAAGTTGACTGACAGAGAACAAGCATATAGCGCGAGTGAGCTAGAGTGTGCAGCTTTAATTTGGGCTGTGGGAAAATTAAAGCCATATTTATTTTTAAGCCATTTCACGGTCGAAACCGATCATTGCCCACTCAAGTGGCTAAATCAAATGAGTAACAAAAACGGTAGACTTTTGCGTTGGTCATTAATATTGCAAACCCTAAATTTTACTGTAGTTTACAAGCCAGGGAAAAAGTGTTCCAATGTTGATTCTTTGTCACGTTATTTTGTGTAATTAATTTAGCAGAGAGAGTTTACTGACGACTACGACAGAATACTTGAAAATTATTCATGTAAGGTAGTTAAATTAGATTTAGTTGATATAGACCTATAAATCTCGAGATGCAGCTGGTATTGCTTAGTAAAACAGTGCGTCTTGTGTGCGATCAAACGCGAGTGTGTTTAACCCCAACAGACATTTTATCGGGGGGGCAACTGTTAGGAATCCTAACCGTAACATGATAAACTCTAGACTATATTGAGAATGGACTTTAGTAATTAATATATATTATCTTAGCTTAGTGTCTAACTCAAATGTAATTTTGTATAAGGACGAAGTTAGCAAAATACTTGTCCTGGAAAAACGTGCCGAACAGTGTCACAGGTACTTCCAGAAAAAGGGCCGGACATGAATTGTAAATATTATTGCTTTTACGTGCCTCTTTGCATGGGACCGCAACAATTTGCAGGTTTCCATAATATAAATAGCTTTTACAAGTTTACCTGTAAAGGCGGTAATTTTGGTGAAGGCAGATCTTAACTGACCTCGGTAGCGGATAGATCGCTTCCGAATAAATTGTAAATAAACA
>CALNHX010009602.1:0-48201 GCA_940337035.1 Agriotes lineatus | reverse complement strand
AATGTAAGACGAGATAAGCAGAAGATGAAGCCGAAGTCGAAGAAAAACATATTGGCTCCGAAACCTAACGGATTGGTTTAAGATGTCGACAAAATCTTTGCTCAAAGTTTCTGACAATAAATCCATGATAGCCAGGTGATAACCAACGTTCGTTCACGAACAATGCACTACAAAAAGAAGAGCAATCAGTTGTAAACGTCTTAATATTTTATCTTCACTGCAACCTTAAGAGAAACGTAGAAAAGTGCATCCCCATCGTAGATAAAGCAGTGCCTCACATCATCTCTTATCTTTAAATTATGGCAATTAGTGAAGATAATTCAATTCTGGAAACGCAAATAGTTCAGTCATGTGATATGTTACTCCAAACTGTTTAATGCCTTCATCCTAGTTATGTAACGAGAGATAACCAGGAGATGAAGCCCAAATCGGAGAACATCTTGGCTTCGAAACCTAACGGTTTGTTTTAAGATGTCGACAAAATGTTTGTTAAAAGCTTCTGATAATAACGTCATAATAGCCAGATGATAACCAACGTCCGTTCATGAACAAAGCACGACAATAAGCAGAAGATCGATCAGTTGTAAACCTCTTTTAATATTTTCTCTTCAGTGCAACCCTTACAGAAATGTAGAAAACATACATCACATAGATAAGGAAACTTCTCATACCATGAGATTAGTGAAGACAATTGAATTCTGGAAACGTGAATAGTTCAGTCATGTGGTATGTTACTCCAAATGGTATAACGTCTTCGCCCTGGTAATGTAAAATAAAATAACCAGAAGAAGAGGCCCAATAGCTTTGCTTCGGAACCTAAAGGATTGGTTTAAGAAGCCCGAAAAATATTTTCTTAAAGTTTCTGCGAATAAAGTCATGATAACCAGGTGATTACCAAGGACAAGTCACGAAAAGAAGAAAATGCGCAATCAATTGTAAACTTCTTCATATTTTCTCTTCACCACAAGCGCAAGAAAAACATACAACAGATACATCACATCACCACTCCTCACACAATCTCTAAACTAGGGCAAATAGTGAGAACAATATAAATCCCAAAACTAGAGTAACTGAGTCATGTAACGCAAGTCCCTGAACGGTAGGACGTCCTCCATCAGATATTGTAAGGCGAAATAACTAGAAGAAGAAGAACATCTGGCTCCACAACATAGAGGTCGAGGAGATTTTTGTTTAGAGTTTCTGCCAATGAAGTCATGCCAGACGCCATAACCGCCACCGTTAATTAATGGACAAGGCACAGAAGAAGAAGAAAATATCCAGTTCTAAACTACTTAAAGAAGGTTGCATGTTCTCTTCATGATAACGCCAAGCGAAACGTAGAAGAGTCACATCACATCACCATCGATAAAGTAGCTCCTCATGCCATCTTTCAGCGCTAGATTAGGGTAAATAGTGAGGACAATAAAGGTCCGAAAACGTGAATCATTTAGTCATATAATAGATACCCTCAACGGTAGAACTATCTCTTTCTGGGGATTGGTTTAAGAGGTGCACCACATTTTTGTCTATGCCTTCTGCCAATGAACTAATAATAGCCACCATAGTTAACGTTATTTAACGGACGAGGCATGACACGAAGAAAAAACACAGCCACTTCTAAATTACTTAACAAAGTTTGAATTTTCTCTTTTCCATAAGCCCAAGCAAAATGTAGAAATGATACATCATATCGTCATCGATAGAGTAGCTCCACATACCATCTCTCAGCTTTCAATTGCGGTAAGTGGCAAGGACTATTAAAAACCGGGAAATTGAATAATTCAGTCATGTCATGCGACACCCTGAACAACATAGCATCCTCCACCTGCTGATTGGTTTTAGAGGTTACCCACATCTTTGTTTAGACCTTCTACCAATAACCCAGCACGATAACATATGTTTTTTAACGGACGGGTCACGATAACCCCAAGCGAAATGTAAATCACCTATCTCTAAATTAAGGCAAATAGTGACATAATTCAAGTCTGAAAATGTGAACAGTTAACACATCACCATCGATGGAGCTCTAAATCCAGAAACTAATCCAATGTAATGCAAGTCCCTGAATAGTATAACGTTCTTAATCTGATAGTGTAGGTAACCAGAAGAAGATTGGATCACGTCTAATTTCAGAGACATGGGAATTCTATGAGTATTTTCATTTACTACCCACGTGGAAAACAAAGTTAAAGACGGCCCTGGAGTGATGCGTGCAAGGTGAGACATCAAACGATGCCGGGAAACACTTCGCGCTCACCGACATTCCCGATTTTCCAGTCGTCCCACGGGGCGAATGAATCATGCAGAGTACGGAAAAAAATTAATCCGAAGCTTGCAAGACCAGCTGCCCATTTTGAAAAATTCAGGAATCGGTCCCGCATGGTCCCGCGCTCTTTTCTCAATAAAAAAAGGCGTGTAACTTTTACAGCGCTATAAAAATTCTCACTTGACGGAAGGTGAAACGGATAACTGTTTAATTTATTTATTAGAAAAAAATTGAGGCAACTTTTTTAATGGCGTTCCAAAGGCTTTGTCATTTTTTCTCGACGAACATGCACATTGGTAGATTTAAAATTGTTGGGGTTTATTACAGTTATTACTGAATAAATAAATGTAAAAGACGATTCCAACGTTTCCAACAACTCTAATTTTTACCAATGCCACCAAAAATTAATTTCTAGAATTACATTCTAGAATCTAGAATAATCACTGAAATGATTGCTCGCCAGTGTGACTTCACACTGGTAAGTAGCCGTTGCAATAGGTATCTATATTTGTGTTCATCGTACAGGAAAGCATTTGTAAATAATTAAAACATCAAGCAAAATCAAATTTTATCTTTCTAATCCGATATGTGCTCTGCGATGGTGCTAAATTATTAAATTACTAACTTTAATTTACTGTTTTCGGAGAGATACTCACCTAACAGATTTTCTAACTTAAAATATGCCTCTCTATAGACAATTAGAACCGTTTTAAGACATTAATTATTCAGTTACTATAGCAAAACAGACATCTCAGGCAAGTGCATATATGCAGTACACAATAATAAGTATGCGAATACATACTCCAACAACAATCGCTCTCAACTGACAGATCTTTTTTTTATAAATTCCCAACTTCTATTTGTTTACTCTCACTCATTACTATTTACCAGCAAATACGACGGCTTTTGTATGTTTTAGCATTACTCATCCGACTTACTAAACTCTGGATTCCCTACGTGATGAAATATTATGAAAAATAGTCCAACACGAATCAACGAAGCTATATTGCATATATTGACTAGTTCCTTCAGTAAATTTTGCTTTTCTCTTAAGGAACCGAGTCACAATTTGACAAATGGATTACCGGTCAAGATTACAATATTTTCAATATTTATTGAAAAATAACGATTTTAATAATTAAACCACATGTGACAATCAAATACACAATATCAATCAACCCTCTTCATTAAGACCAATCGATATCAATATCTATAGAATATTTTTTCCTTTAGGGCCGCTAGCCAAAGGGATTAAACGGCACAGGAGATCGACCGCCTCTGTGATTGAGCAAGTGCGTAAGTGATTAGTATTCATGCATGTTTTATTATAATTAGTGGCGGGCTAAACGGACTTCTATTGACAAACACGACCGATTGAATTATGCATCGCGACTGGTAATATTTAATAATACCCAGGTATTGATTTCTAATTTGGTGGCAACCGCACTCCGACTGCAATTACTTATAAAGTTCCCGTCACTGCATGGTTTAATTAGTCGTATTTGAAAACCAAGACAATGGGCAACAAGGCATGTAAGTTGTATGTTAAATTTGATAATAAATATTATTGGAGTGTATACTTTTCGGTAAAAAATAACAATTGCTAGGTTCAGATGAAGGACGGTAACCACGCAAAAATCGGACAAGTATTATGAGTAGGTGAATAGATGGAAGGATATTTATCTATGATATAATAGCTTGCTTCAAAGAGCTAAATAGTCACGTGGTCCGGGCACAGAGTCGAACGCATTAAAGCAGCCTTTCTGCTTCAAGTCGGATGCGAGACTGAAGCGCGAGGGATCCCATTTACTTATCACCGGTAAGTGAGCATCCTAGCTTGCTGTGCGAGATCATAGGCGTGCGTGCCAAAAATATTTAATTATTGTTGTTTTTTAAAGCAAAAACTGACATACGGAACTGGACATAAAATTGTTACAGTGATCAAAGATGACTGTTGGGAAGGGTGAGTTCAAGGAGTATAATGACAGAGAGAGTCACTCAAATGGTTCAACCTCAAGGGGTTTTGGCACATTCAATCTTTCTTCCTCTGCCATTTTAAGCCTTTCTCGTAGGTTGGGTGGTGCACCATCTTTTCGGGCCCTTTTCTAGTTTACAAAAGTTTAAAGTGGTAGAAAAAAGGCACCTGCATGATGATAAGCATTGGAAACATTTAAACAGCTAGGGTAGATCACAGCTTAGCCAAGAAGTTGGTGACAACATTTCTGAGAGGATAAATCAGACCTCAACGAAAGCTATAATTTCTCTTAGTTTTCTTCTTCTTCATTTTAGCCTCTTACAATCCAATGCTGGACAGAGGCCTCCTCCAATATTTGCCATTAATCTCTGTCCTTTGCTATTCTTATCCACCCCAGTCCTGCTGTTATTCTATATCATCGATCACTTGGTTTCAATAGCCCTATCTACGCATTATGAGATTCCATCTGTCCTCGTTATATTTTTTAATGTGTCCCATCCATCTTCACTTATAATGCATAAATGTTTCCGTGGTTGTCTGTACTTTTGCTAATTTATCCACGTTTATTTTTGTAAATGTACACATTTGCACTCCCTAGTAATGATGGAAACAAGACGTGCTACAACCCGAAGACAAGGAAGACCACAATATACATGAAAAGAAGCAGAAGTAGGGGAGCTAAACGAAATGGGGGTTAAAGGGTGACAATTGAAGTGGAAACAGGACAGAATGGAGAGCGGTTGTCACACAAGCCATGGGCTTACAAGACCCGCATAGCTAACACATATACATATATGTAATATCATTAAAAAAACGTGAAAATAGGGAATATTAAAGGTCGTTGAAGATGCTGAAAAGGTAGACCGAATTAAATCAAATTTTATTACCATGCTAAGTTACGCATATGGAAACTTTTCCGTGTCCTTGCATAAATCTAGTCCTAACGGGAGTACGCGCCGATTTTTTATTGCTTGCTAATATCGTTAAAAAAGGTACAAATAGGGAATATTTAAGATCGTTTGCGAGGCAAATTAAACCATATTTTACCATAATTCTAAATAGTGTATATGCCAACCTTTATCAGGTATTACATAAATCTCACCCTAACAGGGGTACACCCCGAAATTTTTCTATTGCTTGCTAATATCGTTCAATACGTAATACCGAGACAGAAAATGTCCGAATTAAACCAAGGTTTAGCGTAATACTAAATAGTACATGTGGCAATTTTTCCGCGTTATCGCATAAATTAGAATTTTTTATTGCTTGCTAATATCGTTAAACACCTACAAACATGGAATATTTAATATCGTTGGGGAGGCAAATGATGATAACCGAATTAAACCAAATTTAAGTATAAGACTAAATAGTGCATAAAGCAACTTTTCTATTTCATTGCATACATCTTACCGTAACAGGAATAAATTATTATTTTTTTCATTTCTTGCTAATAAGTTAAATAGTTAAAAAACGTAAAAATGGGGAATATTCCTAGTCGTTGAGAATGCAGAAGATGCTGTCCAGATTAAATCAAAGTTTAGCATAATACTAAATACTTTTTTGCGTTATTGCATAGAGCAAACACTAACAGGAGTACATTCTCATTTTTTATTGCTTCTCAATATAGTTAAAAACGTACAAACAGGGAATTAGAGCGTAAAGCAACTTTTCTGTTGCATGGCATACATCTTAGCTTAACATGAATAAATTACAGATTTTTTCATTGCTTGCCAATATCAATAGAAAACATTAAAATAAGCAATATTCAAGGTCATTGTACGGGCAAAAGATGTTGACCGAATTCAACCATATTTTACCGAATTAAATTAAAGTTTAGTATAATACTAAATAGTACATATGGCTACTTATCCGCTCTATTGTACAAATCAGCCTCTAACAGGAATTCACCCTAAATTTTTTATTGCTTGCTAATATCGTTAAAAAGACTACAAGCAGGGAATACTTAAGATCGTTGGGGAGGCAAATGGTGTTAACCGAATTGAACCAAATTTAAATATAATCCTAAGTAGTGCGTAAAGCAACTTTTATGTTGCATTGCATACATCTTAACTTACAATGAATAAATTACAGATTTTTTCATTGCTTGCTACTAAACAAGAGACAGAAGATGATGACCGAATTAAATCAAATTTTACCATAATGCTAAGTAGTGCATGTGACAACGTATCCGCGGTATTACATAAATGAGACCCCAACCGGTGTAAATTACGAATGTTTTTATTGCTTGCCAATATCAATAGAAAACATTAAAATAAGCAATATTCAAGGTCATTGTACGGGCAGAAGGTGTTGACCAAATTAAACCATATTTGATCACAATGCTAAGTAGTGCATATGGCAACATTTTTCCAGTATTGCATAAATCTAGCCCTAACAAGAGTATACTGCGATTTTTTTTATTACTTGCTAATATCGTTCAAAACTTAAAAATCGGAAATAGTTAATGTCGTTGAAGAGGCAGAAGATATGGACCAAATTTTACCACAATGCTACGAAGTGCATATAGCAACTTTTCCGTAATATTTAATAAACCTATCCCTAACTGGGATATACTCCGAAAATTTGTTATTTCTTGCATAAGGCAATTTGTCTACGGTTTTATATAAATCAACATAAAAACGTTAAAAATGTTAAACAGGTGATATTTAAAGTCATTGGGGAGGCAAATGATGTTAACCGAATTGAACCAAATTTAAGTTTAATCCTAAGTAGTGCGTAAAGCAACTTTTCTGTTGCATTGCATACATCTTACCTTAACAGGAATAAATTATAGATTTTTTCATTGCTTGGTAATAAACAGGAGGCAGAAGATGTTGACCGAACTAACCAAATTTTACCATAATGCTAAATAGTGCATGTGACAACTTTTCCGCGGTATTGGCTAAGTGAGACCATAACAGGAGTAAATTACGAATGTTTTTATTGCTTGCCAATATCAATAAAAACTCATTAAAATAAGCAATATTCAAGGTCATTCTACGGGCAGAAGATGTTGACCGAATTAAGCCATATTTTACCACAATGCTAAATAGTGCACATTGCAACATATTTCCAGTATTGCATAAATCTATCCTAACAAGGGTATACTGCAAATTTTATCTATTGCTTGCTAATATCGTTCAAAAAGTAAAAATAGGGAATAATTAAGGTCGTTGGAGAAGCAAAAGATATAGACCGAATTAAACGAAATTTTACCATAATGCTAAGTAGTGCATGTGACTACTTTTCCGCGGTATTGGCTAAGTGAGACCCCAACAGGAGTAAATTACGAATGTTTTTATTGCTTGCCAATATCAATAAAAACACATTAAAATAAGCAATATTCAGGGTCATTGTACGGGCAGAAGATGTTGATCGAATTAAGCCATATTTTACCACAATGCTAAATAGTGCATAATCTCTGAAACTTCTTTGTGGCGTGAATTCATAATTCATTTTCTTATATGGGTATTTCGCCACTCTGCAAATTAAAATATTAAATAACGAAAATATTAACAACGAACGTTTCGAGGGACAATCTGCCCTCGTTATCAACGAATAACAATTAAAACTAACAAGAACTTATCTTTTTTTTTTCACTGGAAGGAAAAACGACCAACCTCCAATGAATTTTCTGACATTGACGTTTGTTGATATCTGTACCTACTTGATCTCATCTTTAAGAATCGATAGCCAACTATTGTCTAAAAATATTTTTAGACAATAGTTGGCTATCAATTCTTAAAGATGAGATCAAGTAGGTACAGATATCAACAAACGTCAATGTCAGAAAATTTATTGGAGGTTGGTCGTTTTTTCTTCCAGTGAAAAAAAGATAAGTTCTTGTTAGTTTTAATTGTTATTCGTTGATAACGAGGGCAGATTGTCCCTCGAAACGTTCGTTGTTAATATTTTCGTTATTTAATATTTTAATTTGCAGAGTGGCGAAATACCCATATAAGAAAATGAATTATAAATAGTGCATATTGCAACAGGTTTCCAGTATTGCATAAATCTATCCTAACAAGGGTATACTGCAGAGTTTATCTATTGCTTGCTAATATCGTTCAAAAAGTAAAAATAGGGAATAATTAAGGTCGTTGGAGAAGCAAAAGATGTAGACCGAATTAAACGAAATTTTACCATAATGTTAAGTAGTGCATGTGACAACTTTTCCGCGGTATGGCTAAGTGAGACTCCAACAGGAGTAAATTACGAATTTTTTGCCAATATGAAGAAAAAACATTAAACTAAGCAATATTCAAGGTCATTATGCGGGCCGAAGTGGTTGACCGAATTTTACCACAATGCTAAGTAGTGCATATGGCAATATTTTTCTAGTATTGCATAAATCTAGCCCTAACAAGAGTATACTGCGATTTTTTCTATTGTTTGCTAATATCGTTCAAAACGTAACAATAGGGAATATTTAAAGTCGTTGGACAGGCAGAAGATATAGACCTAACTAAACCAAATTTTACCAAAATGTTAAGTAGTGCATATAGCAATTTATTATTTCTTGCTAATATCGGTTGAAAATGTATAATAATGTAATAGGGATTAATAGTCAAGATCGTCAGGAAGTCACAAGTGTTGAGTAAAATAAACCAAGTTTTAGCACAACACTAATTAACGCATCAGGTAATTTTTTCTACCGTATTAGATAAATCTAAAAACATAGATAAAAAATTTTACACAGGTGATATTTAAGGTCGTTGAGGAATAAACGAAATTTTAGGATAATACTAAATATAATAGTGAATATGGCAACGTTTGCATGCTATTGAATAACTATATCCCTAACAGGAGTATACTACGAACATTTTTATTGCTTCATATCGTTTAAAGATATAAAACTAAGGAATATTTAAGGTCGTTGGCGAGACAAATGATGTTAACCAAATTAAATTGGAGCACAATACTGAGTAGTGCATAAAGCAATTTTTCTGATGTCCTACTTAAATCTAAAATAAAAATATCGCTAGAAAGTGTAAAACAAAAACTATTTAAGGTAGTTGGGGAGGCAAAAGATGTTGACTGCATTAAACGAAATTTGAGCATAATATTAAATAGTGCATATGGCAACTTTTCCACGCTGTTCAATAAATGTATCCCTACAGGAGTATTCTACGAGCATTTTTATTGCCTAATATCGTTTAAAAAATGTAAAACTGGGGAAGATCAAGGTCGTTGGAGAGGCAGAACATTTCGACCAAATTAAATTGTAGCAGGATATTGAGTAGTATAGAGGTATTTTTTACAGTATTACATAAATATAAAATAAAAATAGAGAAGGTCGTTGGCGATGCAAATGATGTTAACCGAATTAAATTGTAGCACAATACTGAGTAGTACATAAAGCAACTTTTCTACGGTACTACTTAAATCTAAAATAAAAACATAGTTAAAAAATTAAAACAGGCTATATTTAAGTTCGTTGGGGAGGCAAAAGATGTTGATTGCATTAAACGAAATTTTAGCATATGGCAACTTTTCCACGCTGTTGAATAAATGTATCCCTAACAAGAGTATACTAGGAGCATTTTTAGTGCGTAATATCGTTTAAAAAAATGTAACGCCGGGGAATATTCAAGGTCGTTGGGGAGGCAAAACATTTTGACCAACTTAAATTGTAGCGGGATACTGAGTAGTGTAGAAGGTAATTTTTCTACAGTATTGCATAAATCTAAAATAAAAATAGAGAAGGTCGTTGGGGAGGCAAAAGATGTTAACCGAATTAAACAAAATTTTAGGGCAATTCTAAATAGTTCATATGGAAACTTCGCGAGGTTACACTGCATATTAAAAAACTGTTTTCACCCTAATATAGTTACGATAATTTGAAATTAAGCAAAAGCTCTCATATGAAACTGTATTATGCAATACATGTCATTATTATCAGTATACATTTTAATACTTAAAAATACTTCAAGGAACACAATCTCTCATAGTCATGATATGACAACTCATAAAGGTTTTTCCAATACCGATACCCACATGCATCAAAACATGACAAAGTTTGTAATCACCAATGTACTGATAAATTCTGGTTTCTCAATTAGATAGAACCTCCTACTACTCGCTTTGCAAATAGAGTTGTATAAAGCGAAAATACTCCACTATCACTTCAAGCATAAACAGTTGTTTATGAAATATTTTTAAAGGAAGCTGTGAAGCTGTGAAAGCTGCGAGAATAAAAAGTAAACGTTTCCAAATTCTAGTTTTTCAGACTGGCTTCGATTAGCCTAGAGCTTAGACGACAATAAGCGTCCCAAATGTGTCCAGAAGGACAAATTTAAAAAAGCCCGCCGCCGATACGATTTCGCGAAGGATTAAGGAGAAGGTTATTGATTGTGTTCTTAAAATGCCGTCTGATTGACGTATTTGGAAAAATTATTGCCCCGCGACCATGAAACCCCGATTCCCTTAATTCATTAATCTGTTAACGGCGGCTATTCCGGCCCTAATTCCCGATTCTTACTGCTGAGGCTTAATTTATTCGAATCATAAACCGCTTTGGTTTTTACGCCTGCCTTCATAAAACCTCTCGTGAATAGGCGCAGGGGGCGCTGACAGACAAGGTACTTATTCCGCCGAATTGTTGCCGGTTTTATTAATTGTACTTAAAGCTTTCCGCCCATCTTCTCCGTTTTTGTTAAAATACAGGGTGCCCCAATAAACGTGAACAAGGCTTTACTGCAGAAAATGCCTGGACTGAAAAAAATGTCGCTTTTCCGAGAGATAATTCCTGTGGATTTTAAGGATATGCCGATCGCCTTTCCAAAGAAGAAACATGAGTGATCAAAGCCTCAAAAATGCCTTGCCATTTTATTGCACGATTTATATGAGCCTTAATAATTCTGACAAACAGTGTAATGTAATGTAATAAATATATATTTCAAATCCAGATAGTTATAAAAATAAATTTATATAACGGGTGGCAGTTGTGAATAGGAACGTAACGTTACTAGGTCAGATAATAAACAAAAAAGTACAAATTTTTATGTTTGACTCGATACACGTTAGAAGCCGTTGCATGTTCAATTCCATGCAATTGGCGAATCATTTATATTTAATTGAAATAATATTATACAGGAATAACTTGTGAGTGAAATATGATATACTTAAAATCAGATAAATTCTAATTATTTGCAAAGAGTCAACATAAATACTGTCTTTTGTATTGATATTGACACCGTATTGAAAAGCAATCAGTTTCAATCATTAACGTAGCTTCAGTGCTGTTGTGGATTCTGTGAAAATTCTATCTAGAAGATAGAAATATCTACAAGGAGCTTTGTGCAGTCAGAGTTGCAGTTAGAGTTGCAGTTAGAGTTTAGCAGAGCTTGGGATAGTATTGTTACTAGTAGAACGAGACATCAACGAAGTGAATTCAGGTATCAAAACCAACCGAGAAAGGTCAGTGAACTTTAATTACTAGATTTCGAAGATACGTTTTTGAACAAGTTTAGTAAAAGACAAAATTATATCGAATAAATTTACGAAATATTGTATTTAGAAAATAAGTTTATGCTTACTTCTTTTAAATTAATAAGTGATTCTAGTACTCGGCGGTTTTAGGCTATTATAATTTGAAATTACATATTTTGGGTTTAGTTTATATTTAGTCGAAACGTAAAGTTACAAAATATGATCAAGTTATTAAACTTTATATCAAAACTCAGTTTCAAATTGGTGTCATAAGAACGTAAAGATACCTGAATACGTAGTTATAATATTATAAGTAAATATAAAAACAACTCATTGAAATTGAGGTTAATAATATTATTATAAATCATCACCCATTTAGCTGAGAGAAAGGAATCTTAAATGTCTCTGATTGAACTAGTTTGAGGTAACAGAAGGTAACATTATGATAATTACAATGTGACAAAATATTAATGTCATTCAAATCAAGTTTGACATTGACGTTTACTTTATAGATGCAGGTAAGTTAGTGTAACTGCAACATATTTATATTGATATACAAAGAAGAATATATTGCATTTTGTTTTTCACCAACGTGGGACAAAGAGCACTATTACATTTTGGCTCACAACGTGGGGCTTGACATAACACCGCTAAAGAGGGTGCTGGATACTTCAGCTTTTAGGCCAGTTATTTTGTTTTTTATTATCCTTTCGATTTCCAAAGCCTTCTACTCGTCATGCTTAATAGTAAGCTAAATAATGTAGTTTGTAAATTTTACATTATAATTTTATCAATGTTTTCATCCACAGATGCTGCAGCTTTTGTGACCATCTATCGTAATATATTGATAAATAGTGTTTTGTTTTCTTAGCTGTTAATGGATCTGATTCTATGTCTTTCTTTTTTATTAATAATAGTACAATGACTGGAACAGTTTGCTTTAAAACCTGAAGCCCGAAGATCGGGTAGTACAACTTAGAGTCCTGGGTTAAACCCAGAGTTAGTCACCCTAGTGACGACAAATCGGCCAGTAGCTCTATCATGGTGAGACTGACAACTGTGTCCTTCTGGTACAATTTGCAGGTGACTGCGACTGTTCTTTTGAAAGCATGTGAAAACCGATATTTCCGATTTCTTAGTCCCAACAGATTTTCAGTAGTATTTTTAAAGCTCGCATAAAAGCGAAGAAGAGTTTGTTAAACATTAAAAACATCCCACGATTGCCAAAGCCGAATTGCAAAATTGCAGTGGGATTAGCGTTAGATCTTTGTGGCTGTTGAAGTGGAATCCACATCTATTCATCTGATCATGTGTGGTATTGTACTAATTCTAATATATAAATGAGTGTTGTGCCCGCCTGAGTGCCTGCTTGCGCGTCTCACGTTTGCATCGTCACCAATCCGGCTAACTTCCTCGTGTCGTTACCATCCCCTTCATGATGCAACGATAAGCACACGTGTTACGTAGCATTCTATTGACCGAGCGGATAAGCGTCTGATTAAAAATCGCTCTGGAGGCGTTTAATTGTACGGCAAAATACAGATAAACATATGAATGTCACATTATAATTTTAAAGATTATTTTATATTGCCAGAAAAATAAACGTTATTATGCCAAAAGAAATAATACTGAACTTAATTTTAATTGCATTTAGTAAAACTAAATTTAGTTTAACACAATCCTGAATATTTTGTAGTACTTCTAACTTTAGCTTGAAAATAAAATACAAATTAGTGAAAAACCTATTTTACCTTACTAGTTTTACCAAATTTCAGTGTTACATCCTTCATTATCAGTTATTTATATACTACCATGAATAACCAGAACACATCCCTACATAAAAACGATGTGCTGTGTCACGTTTTTATGGACACCGTTCTTATGCCGTCACCGCGTCGTTTATAATGCAACGATGAGCATGTGTATTCATCTCGCAGATCTGCTCTAGCGAGTAAAACGTCTGCCGACAAACCAGATTCCCCCGCAGAGCGCAGCTTCGAATTCAACCGACTGCAAATTGATGTAGTTTGCATTACTAAGTGTTTTCTTTCACTGTCTCAGTATTATTAGCAACGTTAAGATATTTTTACCTATTTGGGACATAATTTTCCTCTGTAACACTATTACTGGCAATTCAATTTTAAAAATGTAGTAACTATTTTAACTAGAGCAAGGCCACCTATGGGAATGACTTAATACCATACTTTTAAGTAAAACTATGTTTAAATGTCCCTAGCCGATGCGTATGTTTGCAATCAAAATTTCCAGCTAGCTCTTTATGAGCACAATAGCCACAGCTACTTGCTACAGCTATGTTGGTGTGTGCAGTGCGTATTTTTGTAGTTCGGTAAGTTATTATTCAATAAATACTTTATATTACGCTTATTTACTATACTTTGGTCCTACCAGCATGTTATTTGATGACGAGGCTATAGAATTTAATATTAGTCAGCAATCATGTCGAGCAACTAGACAGATAAAAAAATACAGTACACTGTTTTAGTTTTAATAGACCCAATAGCTGTTACTACTTCTGCTTAAAATGTATGCTTATATTTTTCAAATGTTTAACTCAAAACTGAAGAAATTAAAAGACGTTTGGTAATTTTTTCACCTGTAAACAATTGCTATATAACGGAAAAAATCAAAATTATATAGCAATAAATATTTTTTTGCAAAACCTACGTATCTAATATAATTGTATGCTCCTCATTCACCTTATTGTACATCTTAGCTCAAAGTATAAAAGCAAGCAAATTCCCAATTCGCCAATATTAATCACTAGACTTAACCAATAAGCACTATGTGACCATTTAAAGTGAAAATTTACCTATTCACATTTAAACTGAATCCCTTTTAAATTATTATAGATTTAGTCAAGATTCGGTTTACGAATTTCTTGTTTACATAAAAACGACAGAAACTCTGCCATGTTTGCTTTCGAAGGATATTATTTGCGCTTTAGTTCGAACGAAAGAATATCTGTTATTAAATTATACATTTCACATTAACTAATAATTCTATAACTGTGAATTCGAGGGCGACATTAATTAATTTATAGAAAACTGTAATTAGATTGCTACTATCACGCTAGATGTTGTAGGTGACCGCAACTAACTTCAAAACGTTTGGAATAGATCTGCGTGTTTATAGAAATCTTGCAGATGTAGTTCTTGCAAACGACTTTTAAGGATTTAAAGAAATCTCGCTAGTACCTTAAGTATTAAGATCTTATAGAGAAACATGTTGTTGTTGTTCGCTATGATATGGTCTATTATGCGGTATTACCGACTGCAAATGGTCATGCGGTCAAAGTCCCATTTTTTGCCGAGAGTAAGTTCGACAATCTACATGAACTTTGCTTTGCTTTTTTCTGAATTGTTAGAAAGCCCACCGGGACCGGTGATCCAACTCGCGATTTTTGGAGCAGTAGTCAGGATGCTTAACCACTGAGCCAGCGAAATCGCTAACATAAGTATGATAGTATTAATAGCAATAATAATAACGATAATAATAGTAATTATTAGTCATTTAACCCTCAAGCTTTGAGACATATTCCCCAACCACTTCCCCTTCATGGCAACTTTTCACCCTAGGAGACGTATAGAAACAATCGCTACTTTCCATATTACTATAAACAATAATAGTAAGATGGATGCAGATAGCACCCTTTTAGAATGTGCAAAAATAATCGGTTGCCCTACACACGAAGAACACATACAATAGCAATGGGAATAATTTAAACTGTTTTTTTTTAAATTATAATTCTTTAGTTGCAGATTTTTGCACCCCTGGTAAAGTATGGCCAACAGATGACAACAAAATAAGGAAAAGGAGAAGACACATTCGGTAATTTATAGAAATGTTTCCCTTGTGCATTAAATACCAAGAACGAGGATTTTCCTTGAGAAATATTCTCCGTAGTAATACCAGGCCATTTATTGAAAAATAATAAGAGTAGTAACAAAAACACTAACCACTCGTCTTTCGTAAGGTACAACTGGTCGCTCCTGGCAAAGCATGGACAACAGAGGACAGAAGAATAAAGAAAAAGGAAGAAGCATATTCGTTAACTAATAGAGACATATCTCTGGTGTCTCAAATGCCAAGAACGAGAGTTTTTCTTGAGATATTGGTTCAGTAGTGGTACTAACCAATGAATTTAGTGATAAGAGTCACAGTAATAACAATAATAACAAGTAAAAGCATTTATCTAACATAAAGTGTAAGAAAACAGTACTATAACGTAAGAACACATGATAAAAGAACGAAGCAGAATTAACATTAATTAAGTATGGATCTGGCTGGTGGGTTTACTTTCCAATTTCAGCCCCCCTGTCAGATTCGATATTAAATTTGTATTTTTTAAATGTTCATTTTGGAAGGTTTCAACAATACTGTGTGGAGAAAGTAGAATTGGTGCAGATGTTATCACAGTTACTTTATAAATGCTAAAATATATGCTGTTGGATTCCATTCACAAAGATTTGCGATGCGATGTTGCCAAATTGCATTTTCTATATTTCAAAGAAATTTTCCTCTAATGTCACCCATTTATTTTCACTGAGGCTTCGTGAATTTGCATAGATTCACCATTCTTAGAAATCCAAGTTAAGGGTAAAACTAAAGTAGTTAAGATATAATCCTGTTGCTGACTATTAAACCGTTCAAGACCATTTATTTCAAGCCTTTAATAAGAAACGTACAAATATGACAAAATAGAAGATTCTAAAAACATAATAAAAACACAAAAAGCATAAAATCAGCTAAGAAAAAACAACTATTACATCAGAAAGCGACAATAAGTACTTCTGTCAACCGATTAAAATTAAATTTTGACGACTCCACGATACGGAAAATTGTTCATCTTTAGACGACTAAGCTAATATACAGGGTAATTCAATTTAAATAAGTTACAGAAATTCTTCGAACAACAATTGCATGGTTTACTAATAATAGTTTTCAAAAGATAAGCACTCAACACAGAGATAACAATACAGATTATTTCTTTGCTATTTAAGCATATTAAACATACAGCATTGAAAGACGACGAATGGGACTAACGGCGAATCGGTGATGGCAAGTCGGCGACGGCCAATTGGCGGGGACGAATTGTCCCATCCCCGGTTTTTATACTAAGCTATTTTTTAAATAAAAAAACAAGCGAATGCTTCAACTCGCACTTCGAAAAATTCGAGCCAAACTTTAAAAACTGATTTTGCATATAATGCGTTTTTATTCAACAAAAAATTGACACGGTACGCTGCAATTATAATAATTATAAGCATTATTCTTTCCAAAATGATAAAAATACTTTTATGTATTGTGAAAAGATCTTAAAGAACTCAGTTAATTTCATTATATTAAATATTACAACATGCATAATTTACAAATAATAACAGTCGTAATAAGAAATAGTTGTTAATCGCTATACATAGGAAAAACTATTTCTCGCAAAAAATCTGCACCAGCAGATATTTAATTTTTAACGTTTTGATTTAATCCGCGAAAGAGCAAAGGTAGGATACGTTTTGGAGGAAAAATGATCGTAGTCATTTATTCAAAAGTTTTAATACCAATACAATTATATAATGTACGTAAATTAATAGAATTTTTACTTTAAAAAGCGCGTTAGTGATTCTATTTAACGGAGTTTGTTTACCTTACCGTTTTCAAAATCTCAGTGGTAAACCTGGCAATTGAATAACCCTCCATGCATAATTACTAGAAAAATACGAGTAGTATGCCATCTGTTACGAACATATATATGGCTGTGGTCTAATAACTTTTATTTGATTTTATTTAATTTAAATCTTACTCTCAGGTTTTTTATTTAAAATTTTGATTTCAATCTTACCTTTTGTCCACAGTCTTTAGCATGTAATTGTAATAACCTTAGTTATTCGACTCTATCTCAGGGTTTCTATTAAAATCAGATTAAGACATAAACAATGAATAACTATAATACAAGATATAGGACAATTGTATTTATTAAGCTATTAATATCTGCTTTTATCATACGTTTAACACATTTGTTGATAATATTTGATAATATAATAATTTCAGTTTAATCAATTTTAGATTAATATTACTGTCTGTTTACAATTGTATGATTATTTAATTTATGATTCAATTGAATTGAATTTTAATAACCATGTAAGTAGCAGATATATTTTATATTACTATGTTTCTTTTATATGTGTCTTGTTTTAAGTTGAAGGTTAGTAGACACACTTTGTTAGCTTCTATCTTCGAGCTCTTTATCTTCTATAGTCTCCTATTCGCCAGACCTCTGCTACAGCTATCCTCGTTGTGGTTGGCAGCACATCCTTATGTAGTAGGTACTAATCGATGTAGTCACTAAGTTTTTTTAATTTCGCACTAATATTTGTCTATCACACTTTTTATGTGTATGACAATATAAATGGGTATATACCAGTACATTAACATCTAAAATTGATTATTAAATGCAATTTTAATTGGGACTTGTGGCAATTCAATTTATATTTTTATACAACCCATTTGTTCTATTTATTTTTAAACTACCCGCCAAAACCAATGGTTAGCAAACAGTTTTCTTTTATTACTTGTTATGACTTTTCTAATTGTTATAAAACACATTTTTAAGTTAACAGTTTTACATTGTGTATGTCCTCAATTACATGACCAAATATGTAAGAATTAAACTGTTGTATTACATTTTATAGTAATGATTACTTCTTTCAGATAAGTCTTGACTAATTTGTATTATAATTGCAATCAAAACTCGACTATTTACAATGAATTGCAAATACCGTAATAAACCAAAATTCCAATGATAAAACGAAACTGTCACTCCTTTTAGGGACATTATTTTAAACTGCTTTATTATTGTGTAGTTATGGAATGCTTTATCATTTAATGATCATATTAATATATTGAACGGATCATTAAGATAATTAGCAATGATTTGGGTGATATTAGCCTTTTTTTAAATACTACTGGACTGTACATAATGCTCGTGATTTTTTTATAGTAAGTATGTGTTCTATTAATTTTAGTTGAAGACCTAAGCGAAACAACGAATGACGGAAATAAACTATCTTTACTGCCTATGAAATCTAAGGTAGTGTTTAGAAAGAAGCTGTAGCAAACAATAGACAAACGCGTTAGAAATTCACTTCAGAGCATGACTGATTCACACACAAGTCTCGTTTGTGCTGCTTAATTATAATAATAAGACACACATATGAATTAATTAGCATTTCCTTTATTAAGCAACTTCCCCTCTTTCTAATTTTACTGAATTATTTCTACAAATGCGACGTGCGAGTATCGCAAGCCAATTAAATAGGACCATGCGTTTTAAATTTGCTTCAAACAGTTTTAAATAAATTCTAATCGCTGCAATTACAATTACATAACTTCGTACATCAATTCCTAACGTCATAACATAATTTTCGTCTTTTAGTAGTAAAATATAGAATTTTAGAATGCTACTAATTCAAGTTTCGTTTTAATTTTAATTACAAAATGTAATTAGAAAAATAAATATGAAATACTAGGCATTAAAATAAAATACACCCGAGTCGCCCATAACAGCGCACTGATAATTATATAAATTAAACTGTATTTTCTGCAATGCATGGTCAACCACTGGAAACATTGTTTACTTGAAATTAAACACTCTGTATAAATGAAGCAATTAATTCTGTTGTACAGCGTCTTTTAACATAATTTACTGGACAATTTTTTTCATAGCTAATTTGTTTCAATGCTTATTCAAGTGTCCTGAAATAACTGAAACAATATAAAATATGTTTGGCCACTTATACTTTTCATTAGATCACAGTTGGAAATGTTAAAGAATGACTTTGATGCAATCGTGTAATTCGTAGCAATTCATTTTGAATTACCAACGCATTAACTAAATTCCTAAAGTTACGTAATTCAGCTTGGCGTAAATAATTGATTGATTTTACTAAGTCAAGTGAAGAAAGGTTAAACGCAACCGGAAATAATTTGCAGAAAAAATTTTAATTATATTATTTTTACACACGATCACTTTCATATAATTACAGCTCTTTAATTAATATGTTGTTTTCTTTGGTAATTTGGCAAAATTTATGACAATTGTTACAGATTATATTAACGATTATGACCATCTTAACGAAACGAGTTCGATTGCCATAACGAGTCGGTGAGCCGTTAAGTGCCGTAAGCAAACGAGTATTGCTCAATATTTTATCTATATTAATAAATTTTGGTCCAAGCTATTCTTTGTTTTGTGAAAAAGAGTGCGATAACTTCATCTATAACCGCACTGAGTGCGGTAACAAAGCTCTTAACGATACTCAAATTAATTTGGTAAATGGTCTATAACAACACCGATGAAGGTAAATAATATAACAATTATTATTATATTCGCAAATGCGGTAATTACTTCTAAATATGTAATTAGATTTAACAAAATAAAATCTGTTAAAGGGAACCCTAAGCAAGGAACTAGTTTTAAAATCTATATAAAGTAATGTATCCTTGTTAGAACTGGAAACTACATCGAGAATCTTTTATCTCCTAGTTACAACTTATATGTCTCAAATTTCATACTTTCATAACATTTTTAGTATATTAAAAGAACATAATCGTGATACACAATCGTGATAGTTAAGATTTCACATGGTTTTACGTTAAGGACGTACTTTTCATTGTAATTCTAGAAACGCATTGTATATAAGTAACTCATTAAATAGCTAAACTAATTAATATAATAGCTAACACAGGATTTCTCACTCTAACGGCTTCAAAGTATAAGCAATTTCGGGCTTACTTATATACCTTTCCCATAACAAAAAATAATTCTATAGAAATCGTATTACTACGCTAACCCACGTTTTAAAATTGGAAGGTTAAAATCTGAACGGAAAATGCTCTGAGGTGCTTCTAATTGAAATGTTTAAATAAAAGTAATAAATAATTTATAGTCACTTACTACTTTAAGTTATTCTATTATTTATTTTATATCTGCTGAAGATGCTACTAATTACACGTACGGATATCTGCTGATTTACAACATTTACATTGTATGTACATAAAAATACGTAATAAAATGAAGAAAAGTAATTATTAATCAAAATTCAATACGCTAGCAAACAGTAGAAAGTTTAAATAAACATAAGCAAATCTCAAAATAACTAAAAACTGTATCACGTCTAAAAACTTGATTAAAGAGGTTAGTAATCTTCTAGTTATACAGAATTTTTATTTTTGAAGTAATGTGACTGCAGAAATGATGATTTTAAGCCAGTTTCTTAGCTTTTAATACCCTAATACTAACAATTTTGTGTCTTTCACTTGTGAATATGTTGTATGCAGTTGTGATGTAATTGATAAAGAAATGTTATTAATCATTAATCTCGATAAATTAGTAAACTGCAGAAATGCTTTTTGCTACTTGATTTCTTCTTAACAACCTGTATTTATAAAGTGAGCACTGAAAGATAATATTTAATTTAGTTATAATTTATAGAACATTTCTCTAATTAATTACAAAAAGTACGGCTAAATTTACAATTTGGCAAAAATTCGAAATGTTAGTTAAAAAATAAACCTAGAATTTCATAATTAATATATTTATTCAAATATACTTTTGCTACTAACTACAATTATCTTTTAACTTATAAAAACAACTGTTCATTGCCAAATTAGTTAATTACATAAATATTTTGTTTAATATAATGTAAACTACATACGTCTTTCCTTCAGTAAATGATTTCTTCTTATATTTGAATACGTACTAAGGATGTTTTATATGTCAGGTTATACTCGCAGATTATATTTTATTTCAACTAGAATTTTTGGAAAACTTCTCTAATTAATTACCAAAAGTAGGTCTACAGCCAATTCTTTTGTTGTTATTTCTAAAAAATCTTAGGCAATTACCCAAGCTGGCAACTATTACCTTGTAACTTCTAAAATCAATTATTAATTACAACTCCGCAAATCGATTAAGTGAAAAAATGTGGTGTTTAATAGATTAATACTTCTTCGACGTACGAATATGCGACCGTATGCGACTAACTACAATTATTTTTAGTTTATATAAATTATTATTAATTACAACTTAGCCAATTAGTAAATTGCATAAATGTTTCTTTCGGGAAAAAAATCTTCTTAAATTTGAGTATGTATTGAAACTGTTCCAGATGTCAGGTTATACTTGCAGATTTTATTTAAATTGTAATCTACAGAAAACTTCTCTAGTTAATCACAAAAAAAGTGCGTCTACTATCATTACTGTTTTTATTTCAAGAAAAGGTGACACAATTACTCAAGCCTACAATTATTATCCTTTACGTTATAAAATCAATTCTTAATTACAACTAAGCAAATTAGTAAACTTCACAAATGTTTTTTAATAGATGATTTCTTCTTAAATTTTAATTTGTATTGTGAATGTTTCATATGTTAGGTTATAGTACTTCAACCTTGTATTTTACTTCGAATACGACTTATAGGAAGCTGTTCTAATTAATTGAAAATAATATGTTTATTAGAAATTTTCCTTTTTTAATTTAAAACGACTCAAGTACTCAATATTTAATGTACACTATAGCAAAGCTTAGAAACACAGAAGCCGTATGGTTTCTTCTAAGAGAGCAACTTAGGAAACTACTGTTAGTTTTTACAGAAAATTGATTGCAGTAGTTTGGTTCCTAGATAATTAATGTATTTCTTCATATACTTTTTTCTCCCTATTTTGACATCTTTACGTATGAATATGCTACTAACTACAATTATTCTTTAGTTTATAGAAACTATTGTTAATTATAACTCAGTAAATTAGTAAACTGCATTATGATTCCTTTTAAATTTGAATTTATATGGTAAATGTTCCATATATCTTGTTATACTTGTAGATTATATTCTATATCAACAAAAATTTATAAGAAGTGTCCCTAACTAATTACAAAAAGTATGTCTACTGTCATCTTTCTTTTCTAATAGTCACCAAAGATAACGCAATTACTCATTGCTGCAGTTACTATTCTATAAAAGCAATTGCTAATCACAATTCAGCAAACTGGTACACTGGTAAAATGTTTTGCTGAATAGATGATTTTTAATTACAAAAAGTATGTCTACTGTAATTTTTTTTTATTTCAAAAAAAAATATATGTAATTACCCAAGTCTACAATTATTATTCTTTAACTTATAAAATCAATTGTCAATTACAATATAGATAATTGGTAACCTACATAAACGGTTATACTTAATGATTATATTTAGTCTAATTTCAATTTATAGAAAAGATCTCTAATTAATTACAAAAGGTTCGTGTACTATCATTTTTTGAATTTCCGAAGAAGGAAAACACGTTTTTTTACGTTTTTACTAGCGATTTTGTGTAGGAAACTTCTCTAATGACATGTATGTATGTATGTATTGTAGATAACCCCATTTTACCTTGTTAAATTTTGAATTTGAATCGAAAGAACTTCATATATGGGGTTATATTTGAAGATTATATATTTTTTCAATTAAAATTTAAAAGATATCTCTTAATTAATTGCTACTAACTACAACTATGGTTAAATTATTAATTGCAACTCAATAAATCAGTAAACAGTAGGAAACTTTCTTTTGTTACACTTTTTTTTTAACTTCAATGTCATGTTTATTGTTATTACAGTTTAAAGAAAAATGCTCTAATTAATTACAAATGATATGTCTACTTCATTTTCTTATTCAAGTTTATACTAACATTTTATCTCCAGGATATAGGGTTGGTGCTGTGTACTCTTACATCTGGCGGTGAAATGCTCAACTTGTCCCGGATTCGGGTTAAAGTTGGAGTTCCAACTTCTCTAATTAATTTAAAAAATCGTCTATTATCAATGTTTCTTTTAAATTTTCTGAAAAGGTTACTCAATTATTCAAGCACATTACTTTAAGTGTATACTTTAGTGGAACTTAGAAACGCAGAAGCGCTATCGTTTCTTCTAAGAGATTAACTGAGTTACTGTCAGTTTTTAAAGAAACTTGATTGCTGTCATTACGTTCCTAGATAATTAATATATTTCTTTATATACGTTCTAATTCCCGATTTTGTCATCTCTACGTATGGATATGCTGCTAACAACAAGTACTCTTTAATTTATACAAACAATTGTTAATTACATATCAGCAATTAAACAATTTGAATTGGCATTGAGAATGTCTCATATGCCAAGATTATATTATATTTCAACTGAAGTTTATAGGAAACTTCACTAATTAATCATAAAAAGCACGGCTATCAATTTTCTTTTTTGATCTCCAAAATTGGTGGCGCAATTACTGAAGCTTATAATATTATTTTTCTTTAATTTATAAAACCAATTGTTAAATACAACCCAGCAGATCATATCTACGCACGGATATGATGGTTATATTTGAAGATTATATATTTCTTCAATTAAAATTTAAAAGATATTTCTTAATTAATTGCTAACTACAACTATGGTTAAATTATTAATTGCAACTCAATAAATCAGTAAACAGTAGAAAACTTTCTTCTGTTACACGATTTTTTTAACTTCAATGTCATGTTTATTGTGATTACAGTTTAAAGAAAAATGCTCTAATTAATTACAAATGATATGTCTACTTCATTTTCTGAGTAAGATGGCGAACTTATTCAAGTTTATACTAACATTTTAACTCCAGGATATAAGGTTTTGTCAGTTGCATAAGCAGTTATAATTTGAATTTTTAAATAGAAGCGTCTTAATAGTAATAATTACATCTTAAACTAATTACTATTTGCAATATTATTTCTTCTAAATGTGAATATCTTACTTATGCTAACTACAGTTATCTCTTAATTACAACTGTATAAATTAGTAAACTACTGAATTGTTTCTCCAATCAAGTTTTAGTTTTATTAATCCGTATTTACAAAAGTTTTCAAAGCCAAATCACACTTAAAGGTCATGTTTGACTGTAATTATAATTTAAAGAATCGAATTGAGTTAACTACAAACAACATGTCTAATTATTTTTTTTTATTTTCCGAAGAAGACGACGCAACTGTTTGAGTTTACTTTTAGTATGATATTAAGCAATTCTTTAAAAAAAGTAAAAGTAGTGATTTTTACGTTAAAGTATTAACTCAAGGAGTTAAAACTGTATGAGTTAGGTATTCTTAAAAAATATATATATTGGGATTACGTTCTGTACTAATTCTATGTAAAATATTGTTTCTTCTACGTGTCGAGATGTTACTAACACCAACTACAGTTATCTCTTAATACACCTGTATAAATTAGTAAACTGTAGAAGAGTTTCTCTGATTAAATTATTATTTCTTTGCATTTTATTAATCCATATTTCAAAAGTTTTCAAAGTTAAGTCACTTAAAGATCATATTTGAATGTAATTACAATTTTTAAAAAACTGTCTCTAATTAACTACAAACAACTTTGTTATTTTCCGAAGAAGACGACGTAATTATATAAGTTTAGTCTAAATATTATTTAAAGCAATTTAAAAAAACAGGAGTGGCGATGTATGTACTAAATTATTAACTCAAGGAGTTAGAGCATTTTTAAAGAAATATATTTCCGTTCTTGTTTTACGTTCGAAACTAATTCTTATGTGAATATTGTTTGGTCTACGTGTTGAGATGCTGCTAATACTAACTGCAGTTATCTTTTAATTAGAACTGTATAAATTAGTAAACTGTAGAAGTGTTTCTCTAGTCAAATGATTGTTTTCTTCAATTGTATCAATCCTTATTTCGAAAGTTTTTAAAGTCAGGTTACACTTCAAAATCTTATTTTATTGTAATTACAATTTAAAGGAAATGTATATAATTAATTACAAATAACATTTCCACATATTTTTTTTATTTTGCAAAGAAGAGTACGCAAATATTCAAGTTTATTTTAAGTGTGATCTTACGCAATTCTAACACAACAGAAATAATGTTCCTTATGTTAGAAAGTTAAGTTACTGCTGATTAAAGATTTATAGGTTCGGGTCCCATTTATACTGAAAATTTTAAAGAAACATATGCCTTAATAGTAAAAGTTAAATTTTAAACTAGTAATTAATATTTGCAATATTGTTTTTTACGTGTGGCAATGATACCAGTTGTCTATTAATTAGAACTAAATAAATTAGTAAACTCCCGAAGTGTTTCTTTAAGCAAATATTTTTGTCTTAAACTCTAATCTGTACTTAGAGGCTTTACAAAGTGGAACTAAAGATTATATTTTATTATTCTACTTGATTTTTTTTTCTGAAAAAGACAACGCAACTATTCAACTTCATTTTAATGTAGTAATAAGCAATTTTTTAAAATATAGAAATGGTGTTGTTTATGCTAATAGATTAATTGAAGAAGTTAAAATTTTATGCGTTAGACAAGTACTTACAACACAAATTGTTAAAGAAAAACGCCTTGATAGTGAGAATTACATTTTGAACTATTATTTATATTGTTTCCTCTACGTCTGGAGGTGATAGCACTACTACATAAATACAGTTATCTCTTACTTAGGACTAAATACAGTTGTACTCAGTAGAAGTGGTTTTTTATTTACGATTTCTTTTCAATTTTAATTTGTATTTTGCAGGTTTTCAAAACGAATTAATTCGAAACGGTATCAGTATATTCCATTTATTTTTCGTTTGCACAAGCAGATAATACAGTTTTCGTTTTTATTATGTAAATATGTAATTTCCGAACAGATAGTTTAAGCAATTAAGTAAGGTATTTTAAGTTAAAATTGTGTGCTGTATGAATTTCGGTTTGGGTTAATTAAAATAGTTATGTGCGAGCCATTATTAGCTACAATTCAATAATTTAGTAAAGTTTTGATATGCTTGTTTAATTATGTAAATCTCTTATATTTTAATTTGTAATTAAAGTGGGGTAGTAGGTACCTATGCTTCCAATTACACTTACATTGTTGTAAATTAATTGACCCTGGAACCCTTTATTAATTGCGAATTTAATTATTTAAGTTGTTAAAACTTTGCAATTTCCTAGAATATTTACAAATTTACTTTAAGATGTTACTTCAAACCAATTACAGAAAAAAATCTTTAATTAATTGTAATTAATATACATATTTTCGATCCGTCTTATCTAGAATTTGGAAAAAATAATGGAATTATCCAGGTTTAATAGTTTAAAGTGGTGAAGATCTAATTTATTTGTATGATTTATGTGTGCTTGCTATAATTTGGGCTCCAAGAATACCGTTTTGCCCTGTTTCTCTTCAGTTTTCAAACTCGAATAATATTGAATCTAGAAAATCTACTAAATTGGCTTCAGCTAACAGCACTCATTCATTAGCCCCGACGCAATCCAAGGCCGAAGAGGCGAGATATCATCTCCCTCGCACATGTCATTCTACCCTTGCACTACTAATTACTTCTAGGAAGCGAGTTGCGTGTCCACGTGGGGCTGCAACTCGCACAAGCTCTCGCACGCCCTGGATACACAAATGGGGCTTACCTTCGCCGAAGGAGATGATCTCCGACGTCCGCCCGTAGAAGTCGTCGGCGTCGACCGTCTCGGCGTTCGCCGTCCTGGCGCTGGTCGTGGAGACATCCTCCTCGGGGTTAAAGTTCCCCGAAAGCACTTCACCGTCCTCAGCCCTGGAGAGCGTCTCCAGGATGAGCTCGCGTGGAAGACTGTGCGTGATGTTGGGCTTGTGCCGCAGCCCCAGTTTGGACAGGATCTGCCTCTTGATGGCTTCCAGCCGGATGCTGTCCGTCTGCGACTTCAACCCCCTGTCGGTCTTGTAGAAGCAGTTGGGGCAGCTCACCACCGGCGTCTCGGAGGCGTCTTCCATCGAGCTCCTCTCCAGCTGCGACCGGTAGAAGTCCTCCACGTTGCCGTGGTGGTGCCGGATGCGCTCGCCCCCAACCAGCAAGCAGTTCACGGAGGCGGCGAAGAGACACATCCAGGGGATCCACGCGTGGCACGAGTTCTTGCAGACGGCCATCTTTGAAACGTTCTTCACAGCACTCAGTTTTGGCAAAGGCGCCCGATCAATTCGTCTTGAGACGGGCGGCAATTTTGATACAGTAAGTGTTTGGGTAGGTTTATACTGGACGGCTTTAACGGAATGGAATACCCTCCGGCTGATCAATACTGAAGCGATTGCAACTGATTGAGTATGATACTAACTCTACGAACCCAGCGAGTATTATCTTCGGGGGATTGGCGGATTGCTATCTAGCAGCTTGGTTTGTACCATGTGAAGCAACCATTTCTCCGCATCGGAAGTGAAGTACGGGACGGAGTTTTTCCGCATCTTCTCTCCTTGCACCCTCAACGTCTGCAGACAAGTCGCTGGAAACTCTCCCGGTTTAGTCTTCCCATCTTGAGGAGTCTCCAGACGGCCGATAAAAGATCTAGCTTCTGCGTCTTGTAAACAAGTTGGAAACTTTCTAAGTTCACACCTCGCCAACTTTTTACATCGCGCCCGCTATCATCATGATGAGCATCCTCCCGTCATTCAGGAGCAATTTCCTACTAATTCCTACTGAACACCGATATCACAATTGGTACCTCACCGAATAAAAGGAACAATTAGTTGAACTAGCTTCATCTCTATGGACAGTCGCTCAGTCTTAAGTTTGAAACATCTCACTATCACTATCACGCAACATTTCTTCTTCTTGAATGTCTCTCGTATGCAAACGCACTGCAATTACGGCCCTGCTTGCCGCATCGGCAAGCTCGAAGTGTCTAAAGCTCGGTATAAAATCAAGTGGGCGCCTGTACGCGTTTGTTTCTCGCGGCGTGCAGATCGCGACTGGCTGTGGACGCGGCGCGGCCTGCTGCGACCAAGTGCGGCTGCATGTCTATGTCTCGCCATTATGCATCCCTTCACGACGTCGAGGTGCTTTACTATTCATCACTGGCTCTCGACAGTTATTTTTACCGAAATTTATTGATCTACACGAAAACCCACATTCGTGCAGCGCCATCACGACCAATTGCCGCCCGAAAAGCGCTAATTGACTTTCTTAGGCAATTTCTGTCTTCTTGTCACGTCGCGGGTGCAGCTTAAACGATTTGGACCGGCTTCCGGCAGGATTAGCATCCACGTCTTCACGCAGCAGGAAATTATTTGTCCTGCCACAATTTTCTCAGTTTAATTTCTACACCTTGGTTTCGAAAGTTATTTTAATGATAATGCATCCCTTCAAGCAGCGGCGTAACTGCTGACTCGCCCAAATGCTAGATAGCATACGAGGGAGTTTCAAATAGAATTATATTTTGTACTTATAAATCTCGATTTAACACTCAAATCAATTTAAAAAAAACTTCAAGTATAGTTCCTCGGCCTCTTGATACATCACAACTAAAACCTTAGTTTCATCCGATAATAATTTCTTGGAGTTAGATGAAACTACTCCAACATAGCATTTTCACACTTTTATCGTCCACAAAATCCAGCTCTTTTAAGTGCTCTGAAATATGAAGATCGCTGGATGCTAGATCGGGCGAATAAGCAGAATATTCAATCTTATAAATCGTAGTTTTTTCCATCATTGATTTGGTTGCCTTCCAGCAAAGGGAAGAAACGTTAATGTGTTACAGCAAAAAAAACATCTAAGCTTCTATAATTATTTCTTTCTTATTGGAAACAGAGCTCAAAATAGCAAACGCTTTTGGTAGTAGGGAAAGGGGGGGGGGACAAATTTAATCGTATGTTTTATAATGAGCCCCCTTCTCTATTTTAAGTGATAGGGGATAACTTTGGAATTTTAAAAAACTCAGCTAGTACCTATAGGAGCAAACAATATGTAATCGTCTAGAATCACCTTCTTGCTGTTCAAACTGCAGCTACAGAAATATGAAAATTGCATGGTGCTACATGTAGCGAATACGCAGGCTGTTCACCAACTTAAAATACTAATGTTTCGATTATTGCCTTGGCTGGCAACCACCTACGTAATAATGTTGGAGCAAAAAATATGTACTCTTCAAGAATTCCTCACTTCTTGTCCAAACTACAGCCGCACAAATATGAAATTCACTTGGTGCTAAATCTGGCGAATAGGAAAGATATTTATCAACTTGAAATCTTAAGTTTTCGATAACTGCTTTAACTGGCAACCAAATACGTAGATGGAGCAATATGAAACACATTTGGTGCTAGATATGGCGAATACGCAGGATGTTGAATAATATCAAATAGCAGTTTTCCAACCAATGCATTAGTTGTGAGTGAGCAAAAAGAAAAAGCGCTATTATGTATGAACAAAAACATAGTCTTTCAAAAATTACCCTTTTCTTGTATAAACTACAAGTACAAAAGTATGAAAATTACTAGGTTCCAGATCTGCCGAATTGGCAGGATGTTCACTAACTTTAAATCTTAGTTTTTCACTGCCTCGGCTGGCAACCAAGTGGAGGGCAAATCACTATGGTGTCAGAGCAAAAAAAAAATTTAACCGCTATAATTATTCCTTTCTTCTTGAAAACTTAACTTGAAAATTATGAAACCCTTTTGCTACTAGATATGGGTGAATTTTCGGGGTATTTAATAAAAACAAGTCCTAGTTTTTTTATCGTTGCCTTGCTTGCCAGCGAGCCAAAGTGAATTATTCGTTTCTTGTCCAATCTACAGCTTCAGAAAAATGAAAATCACTTAGGACTAGGATTGGAGAATAGGGTGTTCAATAGCATCAAATCCTAGTTTTTCGACCACTGCATTGGTTAAAAATTAACACAAATAATAAGGGATTGAAGATTAAACAAATAATTATAGGCTACAAACACCATTACTTTAATTAAACAAAGTTCTTAAATTTGATGCTCGCATTATGAGTGTCATTAGATAATTTAATACTGACGAATCTTGACGACGTTCAACCAAAACCGTTACCCAAAATGACGCAACACGAATGTCTCAAAATCTTAACCAAACGTAACGATGAGAAGATATGATAAATCTGGTACGTAAAGCTGAAAACACCGCACAAATAAATCGAATGCAGAACGTCTAAACGAATCAAGAGAGGACTCTTAATTTACACCGATTTCTAAGCTTTGCAATGGCACAAAATGGAAGTCGCGGCAACTCGAAATACTTGGAAATCCGTCAATCTTAACGCGGAAAAAATGCCCAAAATTAACTAGTCCTCACCTACAGAATCCGCATTAAAGCATGGCTTCCATTAAACTTTACATTACAAGGAGACAGCAAGGGACCCCAAATTGGTGGTCGGAGTAATATTACAAAACGAGTTGTCCAGTTCGAAGCACCAAGGGGAAAGAAAGAATCAAGCGGCGACATGTCGCTTGTTATCTCGCATAACAAAGCAAAAGAAACGGTTCTACACCCTGCGATACATATTTAAATGCATAAACAAATTAATTGCATGAACACTGTCAGAAAACCCAGCGAAGGCCTACGGGTATAATAGATAACCGCTATCGGCGCGATATGCGAGCGGTCAATTAAAATGCGTTCATACGACTACAGCTCCAAGTAAGAAAATAAGTTTTATACAACTCAAAAAATGCTACTGCTAAAAATGCCTTTGAGACGTAATACTCTTTGAATTTATTTCATAAGCTGGCTGACATCTACTTTTCGGGTTTTTTACTAGTCTCACCGCTGCGCCACCCATCTTAGAAAAATTCTTCAGTCTGTATTTATTGATTAGTTTAATCAGTACTTGTATTGGAATTAAGAAATGTTTGCCCTACAATATCATACAACTTGAAAACATTAATTTATTTATTTAAACGCTTGACACTTGAAGACCAAGTGAAGGTATAGACAGCATCCAGGAACAGTAAAATTTGTGCCATTTCTTGTAGTTGGCGTTGAAGGGAATGAGTTCGATAGAGGACGAAGTAATTACAGCTTTACTGGCTCATATATACTTGTCCAATCATATCATTAACAATGTCTGAGAAGATTGTATCAAAATAACTAAAGCTAAAATTACCATGGCGAAGATATGCTCTTAGAGCTAATTATGTAATACCACAGCGCACGGTCGGGTGATAATAGTTATTTATTAAATCTACCCGAACATCTGATTTAATGCATATAAGGTGAGACAATTTCAAGGGTACACATTCAGCTTATTATTGTTCTGCCTTGCCTTGTATATATGATTAAAGACTGTTAAAACTGTGTGTCAGCAATAACTGCTAACTGCGACTTAGTTCAAAAACGACATGAAGGTGAAATCCGAAATGAAGAGATGCACTTATCTGAGTGTACGTAGAAGCAGAAGAGTAAGGTGTGCGACATATTGCTAAACAAGGCAAAATTGAAAGCTTGAAAGAAGGTTATAAATATTGCAATGGTTTTGTGCTCTCAACAATTCTGCTAGCCAATTGAACTAAAATGTATTAAAAGTGAAACCGAGGCACAGAATTAATTATTTTAATTAGTGCAAGCTTAGCTTACCTTTATTGAGATAAATGCACTGATGTGTGTAGCTGAGCTTCACAAATTGAGGCAAAAGGTAACATGAAAAGCTAGTTCAAAAGCGTTACGTTCTTGGGCTCCGATTTGACGAGGTTTTGGAAGTGCAAGTGCAGTTGGATGGTATCTGACGATGGTAGCGTTAACGTTTGCAGCATTATGGTTTGGACAAGTTCAAAGTTATGAGAATTATGGTGGTCAGAAAACTAGGACCAGAATGGCAAGGTATAGCAATTCAGTACGAGGATTAGAAACGTTGCATGAAGCAACCGAGAAGAAATATTGCAAAAGAGCAACCTACGAATAGCATTGAAATAGAGCGAAGGACATTATTAAGTGCATAATAAACTACAGATCATAACAATGCGGTTAAAAACACAGTGAAAGAGCCGAGAATTTAGTGTAGTGCAATTATAACCTAAGAAAAACATTTATTTAGCCTGTAAGAATTAAAGATGTTATCAAAACTTTATTCTATAAGTTAATTTTAAGTATCAAACCGTATTTCCTTGTAAACAATTGTGGTGATATGTTGCTAAAATAGCAGATCTTCTTTTGTTTAGCAACCACAAGAGAGAGTTTTGAAAATGCCCAAGTTGTTAACAGCGTTCTAAATCAGCTCCCAGTAAAGTTTAATTTTTGTTAATAAAAACACATTCATCTAGTGCAAGTGTTGGTTTTATTTAACCATAAAAGTTTTGGGAATATTTGGAACCAGTTTGCCAGTCTTAAAGAGGTGTACTTTGCGCTTTTTCGTCGGCAACGAAATCCTGGCAGCTGCGGTCCAAGTACGGGCTGTGTTCGAGAGTCGCCTGCAGGAGCTAATTGAAGCCAAGCTTGATGCCTTCAGCACCTAGAGGAGGCCTCTACGCAGAACTTCAGGCAGAGATCCGAGTCATCGGGCCTTTAGCAGCTAAGCAAACGCGTTAGCGTCCCCTGAGAGGTGCGATCAGCTTCGGAGTCTTTGCAAACCAGGTATTTTGAGCAATTTTCATCGTCGAGAGCCTTTTTATCTTGCTGGGACCTGCAAGATTGGAGTTTCCGCTACGCATTGCCGTAGTTACCGATTATGCAGTGCATCGTAGTTTCCAGAAATTTAGGCAGCGTCCCTCACAAATGAAGGATGACGCAGCATTTTTCACCTTTGGCCGGATATAAAACAATTGATGTTGGCGTCGCTTGTACGTCACGCCAGAACAAAAGCCGTTAGTGCTGTTGCTATATGAGAATTATTATTGCTTACCTGAGGTATTTTGCTGACTTTGGCATTGATTTAAATTAATTACGGCTATCTATACGAGTGTACTCCGCTTTGTGTTTTATGTCAATTTTTAAGGTTAGCTACTTCAAATTTAGTTTTGGTGCGTTTACAAATAAAATCCGCGTTAAACTGGAGCTACTAAAAGTTAGTTTGCTCTACCCAGCATTTCTAATTTAGCGACCTAACGCTGAGACAGAGTTTTATGTTCACCGGAGCAGCCGAATATTATTACATATAGTTAAATTAAAATAAGGGCACAAAATCGTTTACCTTTACATTAGAATATTTGTACTTTTTAATAAGCCTAAGATCGTGCACAGACAGCACTATTCCTGTTTAATACGTGAATTTAGGAGCACCCGTACCCAATTACTTTCTTTTATTAAAGGCAGAAGTTCGCATAAAAGTTCTGGGGCCCTATTTCATAGTAATATCTATGAGAAAGTCAAAGTATTGTAAAAAAAATCGGAAGTATATCTTGTATCAGCTCACGGACATTGCAATCTTTCGAATCAACTCGACATAGGGGACAGCTTATCGGCTGGAAAACCAAGCAGGTAACAGCTTAGAAAATTCCGAAAAAAACGACATACTAAACCATAGACAGCACCGTTTAAAGGGGGTTTTGAACGATTTCTCAGTTCATCGGCAGTCGCGTGAGCGTTTAGTGAAGTTGTTCTGTATCTGTATACGTTTGAAATAGAAATTATTTTTAATTCTTGTTCGGTAATTTCAGCAGTTATTCATGTTGTTGAAATGAAAATTTACAAATTTCTTAAACAATATATATTCAGCTTATTTGTAAGCCTTCTTCAGTGTTCAATTGTGAGTTTACATTTGGTTACATTTTGAATTTTTTTTAAATTTTTAATTAATTATGAATAATTTATAATTAATCATTTGATATTTGCTGATTATTTTACGTTTAAATTTTACATTTTAAAGGTTATTATATATTGTTTTAGAAATTTTTTTTATTTTATTTTATCCAAAAGTGTTTATAGTGGTGGAATTTGCAAATTGCACCACTATAAACACTTTTGGATAATTTTTTTTTCTAAAACAATATATTAGTATATTAAAGTATGAGTGGATAACAAGGTCTTTAAAACACGCGCGAGTTTGCGAGCACGACGGCGTAGCCGGAGTGCTCGAAATAGAGCAAGTGTTTTAAAGACCAGTTATCCACGAATACTTTACGCTATTTTTTATTATACCTGCAATACTGGAAATAAATTACGCACTAAAAACTTAGAAATAATTTTTGTCGTAATAAATCGAGAGGGCATAATAATATTGCTACTATAGTTACGAGAATTATTTACGTTTTTGTCGCGTCCATGTCCGTTGTTGCATTCAGTCGTTTCCTTGACAACCTTTAAAGCTCGGCGAGCTTTAATCGCCTGTATTCGCACGCTCAGGCGTGCTTTAAATGGCGATTCTGATGCAGGTATAATAAAAAATAATCTTTAAGATGTAAAATTTAAACTTAAAATAATCAACAAATATCACATGAGTAATTATAAATAATTCATAATTGATTAAAAATTTAAAAAAATTCAAAATGTAACCAAATGTAAACTCACAATTGAACACTGAAGAAGGCTTGCGAATAAGCTGAATATATATTGCTTAAGAAATTTGTAAATTTTCATTTCAACAACATGAATGACTGCTGAAGTTACCCAACAAGAATTAAATTGTTAATAATCCAGTAGTAAACTAAAACTACAATCATAAATTATTTTTGTTAATTTGCTCATTTCCTTTACTTAGTACGTGCGAGTGTAGCACTCACTGGCAATGGAATATAAGGGAATATAAACAACCTCTGTCAAATGAATAGCAATAATAATTAAGGCAATATGTCAATGAGTTGCATGAATCATATAATAGCTATTTAGGTAACAAGTGCTAAAAGTTAATGTTTATGCACGAGACATGAAAATTATGAAACGAAGCCGAAGGCTGAGTTTCATAACATGTCGAGTGCAATAACACTTTTAGCACAAGGTTTGAATTTATGACAGTTATAATTTATGTCATAATTAAAAGATGGCCTTGACGCGCAGGTGAATTTTTGTGGAGCCAGTACTGTCAAAGTCAGTTATCAAAGGTAATTATTAATACTACTCATCTGACTTTATTCATTACATAACGCTTTAATTATTTAAAAAACACTTTACCTCTAACGCAAGAAGTAACTAGAATAACTTTACAATCTCACTTCCAGTTCGAAATTGTAGTTTCATAACATCACTTCACTTCATAACACATGTGCTAAAAGTAAACAGCTGATCTAATTAAACACGCTAAATTATAAAACGTCACTTTTAGTGAAAAAAGCTAGCGCTAAAAGGCCTACTTTTTGTGGTGGTCGTAGAAAAATATCTTTTTATTACATGTACCTTAAATTAGAATTTTAAACTTTTTAAATACGTTGAGATGTTAAACTAAGCATTAGATAGATGATAAATTGGAATAAAGCAGAAAAGTACTCAGCGGATCTCTTTTAAGAATAATTTAAGCAAGGCAATCCTATTTTATGTATAGATATGCTTGGTTAATCATAAAATATGTCGTTTTATTTTATGGCACGTTTTTAACCGAGCCCAAGCACAGTCACATTTCTAGAAAGTTCTAAACGCTCTGGAACAATTCTAAAGCTTCTACTTGCTATATATACAAATAGACTGAATGTGATTTCGGTTTAAGCGTTTTGCTTTTGAAGTACGCGACTACCTCATACTTGCCTAATTCAATTGATTTCATTCGGAGTTATTTTAATGCGATAGCTAGTTATTCTTTCAGAATTTAAATTTTATAACCTAGAACAAGTTCGTTTACAAATGTACGTTTGTTGGCTGGGGTTTGAATTTTAGTGGGTCCTACTGTCTAAATATATTGCTGTGATTTCTTTCTATCACATGCAGATACATCAAAATTAAAAAAATAAAAAAGTGTTCTTTTCTACGAAGTTATATAACTTTATTATATTCAGTAATGTCAAATTGATAGGACTACATCTTTATATATTAAAAAATGCGTAAATACTAACACGTATTAGGCCGGCATGGCCCAGCGGTTAGAGAGCTCGGCTGCGGTGCTACGGTCTGGGGTTCAATCCCCACATCTGGCAACAGCGGGCGGCTCACCCAGTCGCCTTAAAAATTGGGTACCGAAAGATACTTTTGCTCCGAATAACATACAGTATTTTTTCTTCAAACGTTTTTATAACAAATTATTTACAACTTTGTGAACAAAATTCGAAGAAAATTACTTGATTTCGTCAGCAGCAGATAATATTATCTGCCGCAGGCAGATAAAGTGTTTCAGATGCCATGTCAATGAAGTGACAGTTTAGCATCATCAATCAAGCAGTATAATGTCACATTTTCCTGCTGTTTGTAGAAAATATTTTTTATTTATTTTAATTTGCTTGATTTAAATGATGTAGCACAGGGATATCTAAATACAAATATACGACAAAATCGCTAGTAAAAGTAGTTTAGTTGTGCAGTTACAGTTACCAAGTAACTGACAATTGAACTACTGTTTCGTTTGAGTAATTGAAATCGCTGGCAATTCAATTACTTCATTGGGCGGTAATTGGTAATTAATTACTTTTTTAGTAATTTGCCGAACTCTGCTTCATTTCATTCCAAATTTAAATACTTTTTCTATTTGTACACTTTTTTCTTCTGCTTGACATTTTTTCCTTCCGGTTTGTCGTTTTCCACCTTAATAAATAAGGATTTTATTGCCCTGCCTGGACAGTTTTCCCCTGTCCCATTTTCTAAATAAACGATTGGCCTTCTTTTTCCTATTTTTTTTCTTTGGGGAGTATTAAAGTATTCATTTAGGCCAGTTTTTTTTCCATTCTCGCTACACATTTATCACCATTTGAGTGCTGGGCTAAATATCCCATATTCGAAGGTTGGATCTTTATTTTGCTAGATTTTTCTTGTTACCCAGTTGTTCAATTTTTAATTCTTTTTCCAACATTTTGCCCTCTCAGTTGGTCCATTCCCCTGCTTAAACACTACTATTACTCATTAATCTTTTTATATAGGCCTTTTATTTAAGAAGTTGCTTTTTTATCCTGTAGTATCATTACAATATACGTATAGGGCATATTATTCTTTTCGGTTTCTTTATATACCCAAAACCATTTGAATGCTTTGTTTTATAAATTTCTCATAATCGCAGATTGTATCTTCATCTCATGACCTACGCTGCCCTTTTCTGCAGTTGTCATATTTACTTCTTTTTGACATTTTTCTCTCACAGATTGTCACCTTCAACTTTAATAAATAACTACCATTTCATTTCCCGGCCTGGAGCGCTCCTTCTTTCATCTTCCAATTAAAGAATTGGTGTTCTATTTCTCTTTTTCTTTATGAACCATTCAACTTCAATAAATAACTGCCATTTAATTCCTCTGCCTGGAGAGCTACTTCTTTATTTATCTTCCAATTACAGAACTGGTGTTCTTTCTCTCTTTTTCTTTGCAAACCCTTAAAGTACTCGTATATATTTAGGTTATCTGGTGCGTTCTACTACCTTTGCATATTTATCACCATTTGACTGCTTGGCTTTCTAAATTTCTCTTACTCGGAGGTCGTACCTTCATTTTTCCATATTGTTTCTGCTGTTTTGTCTAAATTTCATTCCTCTTTTGAGTGCTTTGTTTTCTAAATTTTGCGTACTCAGGCATGGTAGCTTCAGTTGTCCATATTTTTGTTCTTTTTCGTTTTTCTAATCATGATTCATTTTTTATACTAAGGCGTTGTTGTTTTGAGCCTTTATAAACAACGTCAGTTCCAGCACCCTTCCTGGAAATCCCTTTTTCCATCACCGGTTTTATATATGTTTTCCATTTGAGGGTTGGTGTTAGTTTTCCTTCGAAATCTGCGTTTAGGTCATCTTCTTTATAAATTCTTTCTACATTTCTAGCATACTGAAGTGCTTGGTTTTCTAAATTTTTCGTACTCGGAATTTGTATTTATGTTTTTGTCGTCTTCAGCTTTGTTAAATTACAGACAGTTTGCTTCCTGCCTGGAGAGCTCTATCTTTCGTAATTTTTTATTTAAGGGATCGGTCCTCTTTTCCGTATCTGGTTTTGGGGACCATTAGAGAATACAGTTAGCTCATCTCGTTCGTTCTATTCTGTTTCCATATCTATCACTATGTGAGTGCTTAGTTTGTAATTTTCTCGTATTCGAAGATTGCATCTTCATTTGTTCATATATCTCCTCTTCTTCATTTGTTCAATTTTAACTCTCCTTTTCGACATTTATCCTTCGAACTTTGTTGTGTTCAGCCTTCATAATAAACGGTAATTCCATTTCTCTCTCTAGCAATCTCTATGTTCCCTCATCGGCTTGATATAGGTTTTTTGTTTAAGGGTTGGTGTTGGTTTTACTTTACTTCTTGGGGATCATCGAAATGTAGATTTAGGTAATCTTATCTTTTTATACTCCCTACATTTCTAACATCATTGGAGTGCTTGGTTCTTTAAATTCTTGGTACTCGAAATTTGTTTCTCTATTTTGCCAAAAAGTGACCAATTAAAATCCACAATTTGACATGTCTTGACCAATCAACAAAATATCAGTGGATATATCTTCCTAGAAGGTATTCAATGTGATTTTTATTAGAATAAGTTAATTTTAGTTTTCTGTTACTATAGAAATTGCGTAGTTTGTTGCTAGATTTACTGAAAGCTAATTTGAAAAAGTAGTAATTAATTGAATAGTCACTCGAATGTCATTCTTCGTCAAAGGTAAGTAGATTATTTTTGCGGTGGTATCACTACTCATGTCCATTGCGCAATTGATATTCGTGATACCACCGCAAAAATAATCGACATAGCTTTGACTACTCATGGTATTATAAGTGATTATTCTTTTTTACGTTATTCCTTGAGGATTTGTAGTTTTCAGAGTTTGGGGACCATGAATTCCGTTAGATAGTTTCTTTAATTCTGTCAACATATCTATCACCATGTAAATGCTTGGGTTCTAAATTTCTTGTATTCGAAAATTGCATCTTCATTTTTCTATATTTATCCTCTTCTTCATTTGTCCAATTTTGATTCCTCTCTTCGATGATTTTTTTCTAGCGTTTTATGTCTTTAGCCTTCATAACGAAAGGCAGTTCCAGTCCCCTGTCTAGAAACCTCTATTTTCCATCACCCGCTTCATATATGTTTTCCATTGAAGGATTGGTATTCACCATTTGAATGTTTGATTCTCTAAATTTCTTGTACTTCTAGAATGTATATTCGTTTAGTGTCATATTTTTCTTGTCGCCTATTTGTTCAATTTTGAATGTTCTTATAAACATTTTTTCTCCCCGTTTGTAGTCTTGATAAATAACGGAAATTGTAGTTTACTCCCTAGAGATTTATATCTTCGATCTTTTTCTTTGTATAAGGTTTTCATTAAAAGATCGGTCTTCTTCATCTATTTTCTCCGTGGGGACCGCTGGGGTGTACCACTTTCTCTACAAATCTATTTCTTAATCTTGGTTTTTCTAAATTTCTAATACTCGGAGGTTGTATTTTCATTTTGCCATATTCCGCTTGTTTTCTATTTGTTTAGTTTTAATTCTTCTTTCCGACATCTTTCCCTCACGATTTGTCGTATTCAGCCTTAATAAATAAAGGTCATTGCAGCTTCTTTATTTTAAACTCTATCTTTCATTTCCAGTTTTGTATAGGTTGTCCATTTAAGGAGTGGTCTATTTCTGGTTTCTCTTTAGGGATCATTAAAGAATACGGTTAAACCAAATTGTTCCGTCCATTTGTTCCACATACCTGATACTATTTGAGTGCCTGGTTTTCAAAATCTCCCATACTCAAAGATTCGATCTTCGTTTTATTACATTTTTCCATTTTCCTATTTTGGTTCCTCTTTTCGACATTTTCTCCTCAAGTTTTGTAACCTTTAGCCTTGATTCCAGTTCTTTACTTCGAGATCTTCATATTCCATCCCCTGCTTTCTATAGGTTTGCCATTTAGGGATTTTATCTTTCTTTTTTTTGTCTTTAGTGAAGTATACGTTTATGTCATCTTGTTCTTTTCATTGACTCTACACATCTACCACCATTTGTCTAATTGAATTCTTCTTTTCGATAGTTTTCTCTCAAAATCTGTCGTCTTCGTTTAACGTCATATTGTTTTTATGTCCAAGTGTTTAATTCAGGTTTTGAAGATATCTTCTTAAAAAAACCTGTTTTATTTTTTAAATTTTGTCTCTTATTTTTGCTATCATCAAGAGCATTTCTTCATCGTATAACTATTTTTAACTATTCACTCTTTCAGATCAATTTGTTGCTTTATTTAATAGCCTAATTCTATTTGAATTTTCTTCTAGTTTACAGTCTTACTACATTGCCTTGTGACAGTGCTAAATTATAAATATCACTGTACTGCACTGCACATCAGTTTATATTTTGTTCTCATCTCTTAATGCTCTTAAGTATTTTGGTTAAGTGGGTAAGGCTACGTTTAGTACGAGTAATGAGTGAAACTGTTGGGAGTAACTTTCAATTAAGTTGCTTTTACATTTCATAACGTTAGTCAATTGACGCCTTGACGTGATGTAGAGAAATCACTTAGTTTGGATTCTAATTGTCCAATATTTTAAATTGCCTTAGTGACTTACTGAAAACAATTCTTCTACTCGTAAATTTTGAACAAATCACGTTTCTTTAAATTCCGAACAAAAAGTATGTGTTACATTAATTTTTCGCGTGCAAAAGCGCGAGTTGTTTTCACTTGTCCACTCCGTTCCACTTCCCTTTAAAATTTTTTATTCGAGCCCTGCTTTAATGCCTTATGCTAATTTACGGTATGTAAGGGCTTAATCGGGAAATTACATCGCGATGGAATCGTAACATGCGATCTCCCAATTTTCGGATTATAAAATGTAAACTAATGACTTAATTTTCCCCAGCGTTACCAAAATTTATTGACTGCTGAAAGCAGTTTAAAACGCTGGCGAAAAATGTGTGTTTAGCTTAGAAAAGCACTGAACTGTTTGGCTTTAGATAAAACTGATTTTATGTAGAACCGAAGTTTAAACAAGCTTGAAGTTTTATATGTAGGAAGAACTGACACTTAAGACGCAAATTTCTCGGCAAACCAGAAGGTGTTTTGATCTTATATTGAATATTGGATTTTAAAGATTGTATTTGCAAGTTATTTCTAATATTGTCTAGATCTGTGTGTATGTCACCGAATCTAAAAGAGACCAGTCAAGAGTTTTGGATAATTATAAATTAAGATATAACAATTGTTTAGAAACAGTGTTCAGATCGTATAGCGTTTGATGAATGCGTTCATGAAGTAAACCAAGCTTAGCGCGACGAAGGATTTTTTGAAAAGAGTGAGTTAAAATGCGATGTTTGACTTTAAGTGAAGAAGATATGACTCTATAGTCACGACAACTCGAAAGAAACACTACAGTAGTAGCGGTAGGAGAAAACCTTCGTCTCGATTGAGATTATTAGGGTGTTACGAAACCTAAATCACTTGGTGAATCTTTCTGCTAAAGAATAATGGAGATTTTCAGAAAATAGAAGTTTCGTCGAAACGGATCTAATAGCCAGTATCGCGTTGATGTTCGGTCAAAACCGATCCTCTCACAGCAATAGCCTTTCTTTCCCATATCCACCAATAGCGCAGAAAAGCTTTTTTGAAAAAAAAACATCCTTCACACAAAAATAAATTAAGCAGCATGCCATCTGAATGTGTTTATAGAGTTCCGTGCTCCTGCAATGCTTTACATATGGGTGAAACAGGATGTTCAGTAAAAACTTGTATCTCTGAACACCAGCGTTGGCTTATGTATGGCCTCATTTCATCATCAGCCATCGCCGAACATCTGGGCGATGTGGGCCATAAGATGAAACTTTGATTATCTGCAAATCCACATTTTTCTTTAACAGAAAGATTCGCGAAGCGATTGATATTTACAAACACCCTAAACATATCAATCGATGCGAAAGCTTTCATTTCTCTCCATGTGGAAACGCTCATTTTTAAACCCCGCCCATCGTCCTCTTCACCCAACCGTGACTACTCTTGCCTATAAACATTTTCTTTCCTCCTTCCGATCGTAGAAGAGCTTCGTCTCTAGCGTGGTTTACACGTTGAGTTAAGGTACTCTTTTGCTTACCTTCTGATGAAGCTCCATATGGAAGTGGAGGAAACGTGGAGTTCTTCAATCTCAAGAGAGAAGACGCTCTGTCGAACAAATCGAAGAGGACGCGATACCACAACCCTACAAAGCTCGATACTGATCGTTAGCCAGGCGCGAAGCTTTAACTGAGCGCTGTTACAAACTTTCAAAGGACGAATTTTCATGGCGTCCATCTATCGGTGTGAGCTTCCATCTCCGCTATGAGTTGCTGCGAGTCCTGCAATTTAGAATTAGTATCCCTAACAGAAACCTGATCAAAATATTTATCTCACTCTGTTGAAGAATATATCCTCGTTATTTTGTTATGTGTATGTTATATAAGTTATGTTGCATCCTTTCTACAAGCCGCTAGCAACATTCTTTTTATTCTGTCTGGTCATCTAGTTGCCGTCTGGTTTTGTTTTATGAAAACTATGTAGTGTTAATACTTCTTTTTTTAATTTCTATAGCTGTTTTGCTTCTTTTCCTAATTCGTTGATTTGTATATGACTTTCTGTTGTCTTCTTTTATACAATTTTTATATTGATGTGATACAGCTACTCTGAACTTATTCGCATGCATTGTGAATACTTTTTCTGTTGATATTTTTCTACTTTATCCTATGACATGTATTCGGCTTCATATACACTACTGCTCCTTTCAATTTTTTTTCTTATTTGATTTTTATTCTTTATTTACAACTCCCAAAATAGTGGCATGTGAACACACCGAATGTCAAGAACAGCGCCACCATTTAACATTGTTGGTTACACAGCCACAACAAAGCACGGTACCGTCACTGAGACACTGTCAACTGAGTAACACCTGCACCGACACGCACGGCTGCATATCTGCTAAGCGGCTTACCGTCTCGTAAGTAGAATTTGTTCTTGTTTTATTTATATTGTACGTACGTTTTCGACTTATTTCATATTATTAATCAACTTACTGCTGATATATGTAACTTGGGTTGCAGATTTTGCTCTATCTTGAATCTGAATGAACTATAGAAATAATATACTTAACTTTTCTAACGTATTTCGAATCTAAACAATCGATGCAGCGTATGAAGATAAAGCAAACTTATGCGTTACAAAAGCAAAAGCTTACGTTTAAGGAAGCCCGAAGGGCTTCAATCAAACCCTGTCACTACAACACAGCAATATACCCTCAACAAAAGAAGCAAGATAAGCCTTGCGAGAATTTGAAGAATTCTAAAGAAGGGTAGCACAACGCACATGATTACAAAATACTATCGTAGCTACGTGCCGCACCAAATAACGGTCCTTTAAAAGCGATTAAAGCTCCTGGCCTCGGCAGCCACAAACGCCTATAGCAGATCAAGGCCGCATAACAAAAAGGACCCGCCAGGAACTGCGGTTACAAATCCCAGCATCAAACAAGACAATTGGCAGCAAACCAGGCTAAAACGGTAACTTATGAGAGCAGCTACACTGGATCAGAACAGCACGTGCCCTATGCGGGACGAGAATTCCTGGATACGGGATGACAACAGCTAGAAATACCACGAAAGTTATACCAGTTGGACAAGAATTAGAAAGCAAGCTAAAATGGCACATGCACATACCCTAAAGATCTGAATTGGGCTGATAAGAACAGGCAGCTTAAGGCTGACAGAAATCGGTATAAAAGGGCGAAAATTCACCAGCAAACAGCGAAGACAAGAAAGAGCATTTGCTGCAACCTTGCGGTCAGAGTGAAAAAACGCATAGCGTAGAATTGGAATAACACGCCAAATCACTTTAGCTCAAAATATGTCGCGTATCGCTCATAATAAAGTAAAAAATCTGGTGTGATACACTCACACAACTTCCTTTTACAGTGATCTTATAATTAGTCAAAAATTTCATTTTTAATTTTTAACCATTTGTTAAAAATTTTCAAAAATTACAAATTCTACAAAAACGGTACAAAATCGAGTGTTAGTTGAAGAGACAAATTTTCTCTAGAATTTTAAGGTGAATTCAAAAATGTAATAATATACCGGGTGTTTTATTTAAAATAGGAGTTAATAAAAAAAATAGAAAAAAAAACAAAAGAAACCCACTTTAGAAGTATTCAACTGGAAAATCACCTATCTCACATCAATACACATTAAAAATGTAAGAAAAATGTAAAGTTTAAAAAAAAATCGTTAGAGCCGTTTTTGAAAAAATCGAAAAAAACTGAAAAATCACAAGAGTAAACACCTACTTCCGGTTATGCGATTTTCTTCAAACGCTTGCTGTCTCATCTACATAGTACACAAAACTTATATATGAAGTTTCAACGCCATACCTCTTTTCGTTTTTGAGATATTCTGTTCACAGACAGACAGACACACAGACAGACAGACAGACACACAGACAGACCAATGAAAAAAAATATGTTTTTTGGGATCAGGGGACTCTAAAACGTGAAGATCCGTTGAAAACTCAATTTCGAATTTTTGGGGTGAATCCAATACTTCCTTTATAGTAAAAGGAAGTAAAAATAAATAGCTCACAAACCCTTACTTGGTTACCATCACGGTTACCACGAGTACATTGGCCAAAAACCCCTAGCTAATAAAACCAAAATACTTTTTAGGTTGATAGAAATTTATGAAGTTGCGTTACCGAATACATTTATGAAAAACAATAACCGACATATCGATTTAAATTTTCTGACGGGTTGAAAAAAGGAGGCAAATAATCAGAAAAATGCTGTGACCTTATATTCAAGGTAACATTAATCTACAGACGTTGGATTAGTCATAGTTTTTACATCGAATCTACGTTGATAAGACTTTATTGTTCAAGATGGCTCAATAAATCGATTTTTGTACTTCCGTAAAATGGGAAATTTAAACGGATGCAGAATTTTTTTCTCCAAAATAGCACGTGTTCATTAAAAAAGTCCATAATGGGCAGCTGTGGGAATTCAAACGTGTGAATAATATGTTGGTGGCACTGCAACTCAATTTTAGATTCGAGGTTATCAGGTTAGGGTGTGTGTCAGTTTCGACACCGACTGATGCAAAACCTAACATGCTAACCTCGAATTTGACATAGACTTGCAGTGCCACCAACATATTATTCATACGTTTGAATTTTCACAGCCATGAACTTTTATAATGAACATGTAGCTAGTCACACATTAGTTGTAAAATAATCAGTTGAGCCAATATTCCCATCTTGAAAATAACACATTGTAATGACTATGCTACGTTAAGAAGTCACCACGCTATATACTAAAAATATAAGTCCAGGACGGATCTCCAAGAGACGCCACTAGTAATTCTGTAGCCCCTGTCCACCATCCTTCTATACCTTTTCTTCTCTAGGTTTTCTATAACGGCATCTATCTAGTTGCTTCAAAAACCACCGCCCACCCTTCTTATGCCCACCATCTTACCCTTTATCATATGGTTTGTCATGCCATGTCTAGCCATCTCACTCTTTGCGCCTTTATGACTTGCATTATGCCGGTTGCTTATATATACGTATCCTTATTTATTTATTTCTTTATGTTGGTACTCAGCCAACAGCCGTTACGCCAATTATAGGCGTCGCTGTACATTTTATGGGGACTTCCAACCCCACTAACGACTGACATGATGTTATTATGACATCCGGGACCAACTATTTCAGTCACAGCCGTATCACGAGGCGCCGAGAGAAGCAGCCATGGAACTCCCATCCAAGTTCTGACCAGAAAGAGGGTTGCTTAACTCTACTGATCAAACGTGGACGTTTGTTCAAGCTACACCACTCGGGACCTTTACTTGGTTTATTCTTCTTTCCCACTATTCTCATGTTTTCTTTTCACCAAATATTCTTTGCAAGGCCTTCCTCTTCCAAGATTCCAGTCTGTTTTGCTCGTTTTGGTACTGCGCCTTAGATTTTATGACACTATGCAGAGAACTCCAACAGTTTGCAATCTGTAAACTTCCAACACCTTCTTCCATTATAAGGTTCCTCTACAAAACAATACTATTTACTATGTAAATCTCCATTCACCCTCATTCCTTAACCCAATTGTTATAGTAGCAGTTGCCGATTTTTCCTATCTTTCTATCACCATATATTTTGTATTGTTTGCATAATATGTGTTCAATTGTAATTTTTACCAGTCGCGCCAGGTTTGATGATATTTGCCATATGAATCGTACGCTTGTCTAAAATTGATACGTAACACATGATTGGCAATATAGCAGCTCGCAATTATTACTTATGGATGAAGATCTAATCTGTGGAACCACATTGGTGTCCTACTAAAATAGCTTTTATATACTGTTATAATTTATGAGTCTGGGCATTACTATCTAACAATACTATCCTTCTGTAGTTACACCACTCGTATTTAACCCCTTTCTTATAGATAGGGATCAACAAGTTCTCTTCAATCATGAACTTTTTCTGCGATGTAATATCTGTATTTTAATTTACTTTTTGCATAGCTTCTTCAGAAAACTTATTGATTGCTTCGATTGGTTAGATTCAGAACAACTTGGACAAATTATGTATATTGTATTTTATATTACATCTAATTCTCTAATAGATATTAACAATAAAAGTTTTATTATGAGCATCTTAACGAAACGAGTGCGGCAATAAAGCTCTTAAAGATACTAAAATTAGTTTGGTTAAGAGTCTATAATAACACCGATCAAGATAATAGATATTAACGAAAGAATTTTGATTATAATCATCTTGACGAAACGAATTTTTCCCAAAATGAAACGGTGAGCCGAGTTGTGAGGCAATCAAAAGAAATCCGTTAAATGCCATAAGCAAACGGCTTCTTAGCCATAGAATAGGGGCTGCTTACGTCAGGCTTCAGAACTGGTTATGGGGGTCCTTAGCTAGGGTCTACGCTGGTTTTGTGGGTGTCTACTCGGCCAGTGTAGGGAACGGTATTTCTGTTTTTAAGGCGGGGGAAAGGGGTAAGACTTAGCCGTGCTAGGGAATGATTTTCGCCACCGATATAATTGGCTCAACGGAGGGATATTCTTCAAGTTTGGATAAAGACGAATTTTGCAACCGATAATAGCGACTCAACGGGTGGTAGCTTCTGCAGGGCTGACGAAGTAAATTTCGCCCACCAGGTTACAAGGATTCGGATTCCGCAGGCAGGTTCCGTAGTGCTGAATAATTAAGGTGTCAGTTCGAATGGCAGGATCAAGCCAGACTATCAGCTGCTCCGAGCTGAAAGAGATCGACTGCTCTGGCTTCAAGATGCTGGGCGTGGGCCGTTCCTCCAGGTAGAGTTGGACGCAAGTATCTAGACCCAACTGGAAATTGTTTTCTTATACGCTCTATCTCGATCATTGGTTTTGGGGGGGAGGGGGCATCAAAGTCAGGCTGCGTCGTAATTACTTGCTTGCGGACTCTCGCATAGCTGAGCTTTGTTTTTGTCGAAGGCCAATCGTCGATTGTAACTTGTGGTGGCAACGTCAACTCATGTATCTCTGCTTTAATATAATTTCGTTATTTTATTTCATTATTTATTAATACATAAATTATGTCTGTCCGCTGCATACCATTTTGAGTCTCTATTGTCTCATCGTCTCTTTCTTGGCTTTCATTATTTCAAGTGTTCTGAAATTATTATCCTCATCTTACTTATCATTCGTTGGTTATTTCCTTGACTTCTTTTG